>JBBPML010000295.1:0-32256 GCA_038090275.1 Austroboletus novae-zelandiae | reverse complement strand
GTTAAGGACTTGAGACGACAAGTCCGTCCACCTTGGTGTGGGAATAAGTTACTGTAAGTGGCTGTTCGCGAGTTCGAATCAGCCTGAGGGAAAGAAATAAAAGAAATAGAAGAATAAAGAGAAACGTGAAATGCGTTCGTAACAATTGCTGCATTTGCATTGTCATCATCACTCTGCCATCACTGGTGCTGGCAATGAAGGTTGCATCATTGTGATGTGGCTGCTTTTGTATCATCAGTGTTGTCATCATCATCTTGCTGTTGCTTGTGCTGATAGGATGCCATCGTTGCATCATCATCCTGCCATCACTGGAGTTGATGGGATACCACTGTTGCTGAATTTGCATGGTTGTTGTCAAACCACTGCACTCTTCTGCTTCTCGAAAGTCTCACACAAGAGCTGCTCATAACATCATGGAGGAATCTGCACATACTTGCCTGTGAGACGTGCTTGACCAGGAGTTAGACGAAGTTGATACTTATTGCTGCTTACTACATGAATTGTCACATCATGATCACGTGCCGTGGTGAGTGTGACAGATGGGTGAGTTCGCCGTACCAAATGCACCAGACGTTACAGTGCGTTCTCTGCACTTCTTTTTTGAACTCTGCATAAAACTAAACTCCGCCTGTACGCACGGATGGATACGAGACTAGCGTACACGCGTAGGAGGGCGTCTTGGTTGTATGAATTTACAGTAGATGTCACGTGAACATCAAGTTAGGACCAATGATTCAAAAAAAGGAATAGTATGCATCCTAGAACTCCAACATCCCTTTTTTTCCGGTCTGCGACGCACCCTTGACATTCCTCGTGGCACTAATGACGGACTTTACTCAGACAAGTAAATATGTGTGATTAGTCGGATAAATAATTCACACTCCGCCACAATTTATGTGCCCTTCCCTCCACAAACTATTTTTATTGAGTGATATTTTTACATTTTATTGTATAAATATTCCGAAGTTTGATCTGATACCACCACATCGCCTCTCTCTTCAAGGCTATATGATGTGGATCACACTGCTGTGGCTCCTCTGCCAGAATCACTGCCTTCCGTCGGAGCGGGAACACTGTACGGCAGCCGGTGCGCCACGACCCTTTTCAATGCCTCACAAGAGTGAACTTCAACGACCATACGGGCAAGGTATGAGCCTGAGGCCGTCTACAAAGGAGCCGATTAAAATGAAACCAATAGAATCAAGACTGCTCTGACAGCTCGTATGAGTCAAAACCCCAGCCTCGCCCAATTTGATCTGATAAGCTTAACCGAAGCTGGAAATATAAGTCCGTTCTACCCGGTCACACCCGGACTAATAACGATACATTCGAAGCCTAGGCTCCATGTAACTACGTAAACGGCTTAGCGTGATGTTTACCCCAAGGATAATAAGTAAGCATTACTCTCCCGGGCCTCGCGCTGAATCTCCTCCCACGTTCCCACCTCCAAGTCGCAGGACGATTCTCTTCCTTGTCGTCCCCGATGGTATACATCCTTGATGACTCAGATCCTCAATTCCAAGATCCCCTAATATACGTCGAAGGAACGTGGCTGTATGGCGCGATAGTGACCGCTCTCCTCTATGGCATCGTTCTCGTCCTCTACGTCGCATGCTGTCGCTCCCTCTGGACTCGGATTCGTTCTCACGGCCAGAAAAAACACTGGCTATTCCTTGTCTATGTCAACGTTCTCTTTGGATTGAGTACCATCTACGTGGCTGCCAACTCACAGGTCACCCAGCTTGCTTTTATAAGCCATAGGGATTATCCAGGGGGTCAGTAGTCTTCCGCTTGCAGTCACCAAGTATAGTTAGATCCTTTTCTCTTCGCGCAGGTCCTAGTGCATATGAGGCAAACAATGTGTCTTTACCCACGAACCTAGCTTTCATAACTTCTAATTGGTGTGCTGATGCCATGATGGCAAGTATCTCGATTTTTCGTCCCCGCGTGGTAAACTAACCCTTCCTTCAAGATATGGCGCTGTATTGTAGTTTACAGAGATAGCAAGTTCCAACTTATCGTGACTATATTCGGGTGGTCTATGCTTCTCGCTTCTGTCGGTAAGGGCGTTCATCTTGTTATCCTGCTGTCACCCCTCACCTCGTTTGATAGTCATTAGTACTCTCTGGATCGCCATCGATTCACAAGGACAAAATACGCCCGATTGGATGCCCTTCAGTTTCCTCTCCTATCTTAGCGTGTCTCTTGCTATCAACATCTTCATCTGTACTCTTACCGTCATTCGCCTGCTGTACCATCGGGCATGGATTTCAAGACTCCTTGGCCCTGCATATGGACTCTTCTACACTAGCGTTGCAGCAATGATTATCGAAAGTGCTGCCGTGTACTCGACATGTTCATTGTTTTACCTCATTCCGTACGCCGTATCAAGTCCGCTCTCCAACGCGTTCTTGCGAATACTGGGCGAAGCACAGGTAAGTTGTTCTCTGTTTAGGCGTTCCTTTTTTCAACTGTCCGAATTTATAGGTCATCGCACCCCTGCTCATCATATATCGTGTATCCGAGGGCAAGGCCTGGTCGAGGGATATGACTACACGCCTTAGAGGGGCTACTTCGCTCCCTATGCGTCCGGCGTCGCCCCAACCCTCCCCCAACAACCCACAGCTTCGGAGACCTCTCAACCTCCAAATCAAACCTAACGACCTACGGCGGGGTGACCGCACGATTTTGGACCAATACATGGATCAGGATGGGAAAGACATACCAGTGTACCACATTTCGAACGAGAACAAGACAAACCAAGAACCTTGATATGTCAACACAAACATCTTATTGGATGCGTCATTTTTATTAAGAGCTTGTACACTTTCTTTTTCCTTGCATTGTGATACCTACTCTCAAGCGGAACGCTCTTGTGGACGTCTTTTCTCTGCTCTTATTGTATACCTCGGATCGTCTGCTTCTCGTCTAGGGGTCGGTGTAATCCTTGCGCGAAGCGATGTTGTAATCCCTCAAACCGTTTTATGTGCGTGCTAGTTTACGTTTCAACGTTCGTGGAAACTCTCATTAATAATATACGCTTTTCGTGTGTAGTTTTTCGTACTTATGGGAACGAAGCGGTGGCAGTTTGTGAGACCATTGTCCTCCATGCCAACGGGCTTTGGGATGGGCGTTACTCGTTCTTGTCTTGGGTTACCCGGTTACCCTGACCTTTTCCCTAATTTCGGGATCCTTCGCCATCGCACACCAATCACAACGTTTTCCGTCCAGCATGTTACTGAGACACGTAAGCTAATAAACTTCCAACTGAACGGCTGTTTCATTTCAGCTGTTTTGCAGGTGTGCGTTTGAGAAATCAGAGCTGCCAAGGACTCGCATAGTATGTATATTATATTGTCGAGTGCCGTTATGATTCAGATGAACGCCACCGCTGGCGTGATGCCATGGCACGTCGTACGTACCAACATCGTTGCCATCAAGCACCGTCTCAACGCCTAATCCTTATCCAGAATAAGGGAAAAAGGGCGGGCTTAACTGCTGCGATCAAATCGAAACGAACGGGACGCCTCGAGGGATGACGTCCACTGGCAGGCTCATTCACCGCTGAGAGTATTGGATTATTGAGCTAGAAAAATCGACGAATCTCGCCACCAGGGTCTTGCGCATTATTTGCCCGTCTCGGACGGGTACTACATATAAGCCTTGGCTCTTTCGCAAAGATGGCTAGCGTCCGACGAACAGAGTACCTAGCTACATAGTACAGTAGCTCGTACCGATGACAAAGACGAACACTGTTTCAGCACGGCTCTTGGTTGTAAATAAGCGTTGTCGAGATCCATCGATGCTGGATTATTACCCTTGAGACAATTTCCAGAAAACCGGCGCAGCCAGTGTTTCGTCACCGGAAAAATTCGGCCAAACAATGCCTTCGCCAAAAGGCCATGCGGTCCATAGTACATACATACATGCAACCAATAGTGCTACACTTCTGTAGCCATCTCTTCTTGGACACGTGTTTCTTTTGCGCTCTCTCGTCAGAGGTTACGTCTCACGTCAGGCGTTCCAAGGAATGGAAGGAAACCTGGCGGAGAATTGTCTCGCTCGCTGTCTGTACCGCCTCGGTGAACACGAGACTTTGCTTGAGGCATCGACCGGCCGATGCATCGGTTTGACGTGAACGGGCAGAATGCCGACCAGTGCCAAAGTGGGAGTTTCGAATTACCATGAGTTCGATTCGATTGATTAGTAAACACTGGCATGCATGCAGAGTCCATCCATCCACTGGTACTTGTGACCACAACGACTCCTACTCCAAAACGGTAGACCTCGGCCAACATGCCAACGAAACGGAGCTTTTTCTTTGGTCCATGAGGACCTTGGAGCTCCATCTCCGACCGAAATTTACATCTTGCTGCGCGGAGGCAACGTGTCAGCGGCGAGACTTCGGCTAAGCGCTGGACCCACAAATGATGGGCAGTAAAATCTCAGGCTGTAGCTTCATTGTACTATGTACTTACTTGGTACCGATCGTTTCGTCAGCAGATATTTATGGAGCGGCGTTCGTGCACACGTTCAGCCTGTGCCAGAGTCTGTAGACTCGCCATGGTTTTCTGTGACAGTCGCTGTAACCAACAAAACCGTAAAGAGTGGGAATCAATCGTAGGAAAATTCGTAGAGATCAGATATACAATGGACATTCCTATTTTATCATTTTACTATCGTCTTTGTACGCAAATAGCATGCCACGCCGAGGTGGGACGGATCAACATGCTGTCCAAAAGGTCCCTTCCCCCGCCTCCCCCGATACTCCATACCATGCGCACGTTCTACTAGCTCCGCCGACGGGCTAAAGCACATGACCTGCACAGGATACCGAGCCGTTAAAAAGAGGTCGTACAGTCGTTGTGGACCTTAACACTTTGTAAACCACGATGGACACTCAGGCAGCCTTCTCCTTCTTCACGGCCGCCTTTGGGTTCACCATGGGTGCAATATCTTTGCTCGCCTTCCTCGTCAATACACTCCATTCATGCCTACCCAGCAATATGATCAAGGTGCTCGAATCGCTGATAGAAGAAACCGAAGCTTGCCTAAGGAAAGGAGAAGAGGACGGTCTGTTGACAGACTCCCACTTCGTTCATCAAACCCAAGAACGCCTTGCAAAGTGAATATCCTTTATTTCCCGTCCTGGCAGTGAAATGACATCGCACCTACAGGTTGAGATCGCGAATATGGGTGTTTCGATATCGCGTCCACAACACTACCAGCCCACTCCACGATTATGTTGAATTCTTTCGCGGTACTTCCTTCGCTATTGTGCGGGAATGCAACACCGTCAAGCAGCTCAGGGCTGAAATAATAGTCAGAAATTCATCTTTGCGAATTCGGGTTCGATACTGACCCGGAAATCAGACGTGCAGCGAGCGAGAACGGCGACGACTTGAAGAAGCTTCTCAGCAGGTTGCCTCACCCGTTGCCAGGTCCATCCAAACGGACGGACCAAGTCTAGTATCGAGCCCTGTGCCCTGTCTCCCCGTACTCAAAGCATGGGAGCCAGGTGAAACTGAACGTGCGTCAACTGAAAATGGTGAGTTACTCCTCCTTCGTCATTCTACGATTCTAAAAGTAATCTGGATGTACAAATAGTTGACAC
Organism: Austroboletus novae-zelandiae; assembly: GCA_038090275.1. Classification (NCBI taxonomy): domain Eukaryota; kingdom Fungi; phylum Basidiomycota; class Agaricomycetes; order Boletales; family Boletaceae; genus Austroboletus; species Austroboletus novae-zelandiae. Next base: position 26,642 of record JBBPML010000295.1, on the reverse strand, counting down.
ACAATATTGCGCTTCAACCATTTATACACCCGTCACCTCGAGGCTGGAGCTTGAGAGCCAGGAACTCTAGATGGTGCGCAATGCACTATCTCTCGAGTTCTGGGCTCTCGTTTCGTTCTTGAAGGATGGGTTTGCCTCCTGTATTATAAGCCCTCCTGTAAATACTTCTAAGGATAGGCTTGACGCTTCACATGTACAAAAAGTGCTAGCGAAAGAAAAAAAGAACTGGATCAGAGACATCTTAGCCGTGATGAAAAGAATAGCCATGCCTCGTTGTGACACTACCGTGCGGACAGTATGTTGACTCGATGCTGTGGATGAGTCCAAATCGATGTCGTGTTGGATGCAAAGTCGCAAGAGGTAAGAGGCAAGGCCACTCGCTAAGCCACACGCGGACTATTAAAAATACCCAAACAATATACTTATGTAATATATATACGTAACATCTAAGCATTCGGAAGCTTCTGTTTTCAAAGAAATAGATACCTACCGGCCAGTTCCCGAACGACCGCCATAGTGTATTATGTAGAACTAGCTTGACGGCTGCTACATAATAGTATCACTTGTCCAAAAAGAAAAAAAGAAATAGATACCTGTACTCAGACACACGACGAGTCTTGCGACCAGGGGGAAAAAGGGAACAATATTATGTAAGCTACGTCTGTACTACGCTCTATAGTTCGAGTTCAGTGGGCCCATTGTCAAGCGAATAAAAGTGACCACGCCAGGGCAAGCACATTTCCACGCCCGTTATATTCATAGAATGGGTTTGGGAGTGGGAGTAGGTTTCTGGCTCCTTTTGTCTCCTCCATTTCTACGTTATATACATTACATTGCACCCACTCTGTCTTTTTGAAATGCGTTCGTCAGCCGTACTTGTGAAATGGAAAATAACGTACGAGCGAGAACCGCGGAGAGTCTCTTGAGGGCCCAAAGAAAGGTTAGTCGCAAGTGGTTCCAGGCAGTGGATGTGCGCAGTAACGCATGCTCGGCAACACGTTGCGCGTCATAAAGTTCACAATGGAAAGGGACGTGCCACATGAATCCTTCCATCGCCTCGCACAATCTCTGCCCCGAGCTTACACGCGATCGTTTTGCTACCAGAGCGCGACAGAAATAAAAACGCACGCATGACGCAATCCGCCAAAGTTCGAGCAACGCGACTCGAGGAAAGCTAGGACGTGTTCTATTAGTAGTACAGGACGGTATGACCGAAATACAACGACAGTTTGGGCCAAATCTGGCGAGCACCCTCGTTCTCCAACCGACCCGCTCAGCCGTCGTCTCCATGACTCGAGTGCGCATGCGACGCGCTCCCTGCCTGATGCTAACGAAAAAAGGGGGGTTGAGGACGTCCGAGGGTAACGAGGTGCGAAGAGACTCGAGGGCGCACGTCCGGACGACTCACCTGCCTCAACTTTGCCAAATGAATCTTGAGGGTCTCCGCATAGTTTTCGAAGCCGAGGGTGGCCATGGCGTACAAGATGTCCTCTCCGCCGATCGTCTTGCGTTTCTCCATGTGGCATTTCTCGGCCGCCTCTGAGGTGATGAAGCTGATGAATTCAGAGACGCACTCTTGGACGCATTCCTTGGCGTCCTTGGCGATTTTGGCTGTGGAAGGGACGGATTGTTTCATGATACGGGAGACGTTGGCGATCTGGGGGCAGTGTGGGGTCTGGCGACACTCGGGGAGACACTGGGAGGCTTACGGGGAGAAAGCGATCCTGTTCCCTGTACTCTCCCACCTCTTGCTCGGTGATGGGCGCGGATGGGGATGCCTCGGGCGGTGTGGCCTCTTGCGTAGCGCTGGAGCCTTCTTCCGACTGAGGAGCGAGCGCAGGCTGGATATCGGCCATGGTGACGCGTGTTGGTCGTGGTGTGGGTTCAAAAGTGCTCACACCACCGACTCAACGATATGTCGCATAAGTAAAAGTGAGTAAAAGTAACTACGGACACGGCGGAAGTATTTCGACGGCGCAATCGGCGAAAACGCCAGCAACGTTGATTGGCCAAGAAACGCTTATTTATGTACTCATTCTTCCTCATCCGACCACGGCACCAACGGAATGAAGCGTCGAGTTTCCGCACGCCCAAACTAGAAAAGAATAAACGTGTCTCACCCGGTAACATGGGTCCCGAACACTCTTCTCACTTACCCTAGATATTTGTGCTCGCCGATCTCGCAGGCTCATCGATTTCGGCGGAGATACATCCGCGTTCGAAGTCGGGTTAGACGGTGGCGGAGCAACTTGAACAAGCCCTACTTGAAGGGCATCTCGTAATTCTGCTGCCTTGTTTGCACCTATCTCGCTCAGATCTTTGGGTGGCAACGATAAGGGCGGAGAAGACAGCGGAGTCGAGTCAACAGAAAAGATGCCACTCAAATTTAGTTTCGGAATCTCCTCGACCTTGGGAAGAACAGCGGAATTTGACGGTCCAATCGCCACGGTGGACGAATCGACAACCAAAGAGCGTTGGTGAGTGCCAGATTGCCGGGAAGCCTGGATGATTGAAAGAGCACCGGCGGCCTCGGGAGTGCAGTGGCATTGAACTTTGCCATCTGGAGGTAAAAGCAGGTCAGCAAGCGGCTGTCTAGGTGTTCCAGGCGTCCTTGGTAACCCTAAACGCGGCAACTTTCGGGGCAGCCCATCTTCCCCCACGTGAAATGGCTCTTCGAGGCGTGTCCGTTTGAGACTGAGTTGAGGCCCTCGACCGCATCCATCCGAGGGCGAGGAAGGAAGGGCGTTGACCTCCTGTACCCGCTGATGGCGCAACCTTGACGTCGGGGTTGAAGAGGACCTCACCACGGTCGAGGACCGCGTACACCCGCGTCGGTTCACCAACTCAGAGACGAGCGTCGATCGAATGCTCTCGAAGCTCCTCGCCACCACGTCCGACAGCGCAGCCTTGATCTGGTCCATCTGAGCACCAAACAGGGCGTTTTGCTTGTCCAGGATGGTCTGCACCGCATGCGCGTGCGTCTGGACGAGCTGTGTCGCGGCCATCAGCAAGCCATCGCGCTGGTAGCCCGCATACGCACCGCTTGAAGTGCATCTATGCGCTTCTCCAGGGCCAGGACCGATCGCTCCGTCGAGACCTGTGAAACATGGACGAGGTCGAGGGCGGGCGCTTGGGCAGGCGCACCGACGTGCGTCTTGATCTCTGTCTGGCACCTGTTGGCTATGCTGGCGTGAGCGTGCGTGTCGCTTTCGAGGGTGCACCGTACCCATCTCGCGCATCTCAGCCAGCACCTTGTCGCGCTCGACGTCGAGCAGGTTGTTGGCGTTCACCACCTGTGTTCTGCAATCGTCGACGCGCTGGAAGAGGCCCTCGAGCCGGGCAGAGAACTTTTCGAGGTTGACCTGGGTGTCGTGGATGAGCATGCGCATGGACGTCCCCGTTCTGTCCTGGGGTGCGATGGGCGGTATCTGAGAGGCGAGCTCGGCGCCGTTGCCAGTTGCCGTCGTCGTCGCATCTTTGCGCAAGAGGTGCGCCCAGAGGAGGTTGCTGGCCGCCATCGACAACTTAGTTTTGGTTTTGGTATTTGGTGGTAGTGGTACAAGAGTCGGACTCGTTCTATTTCCACTACTGAAACCTCTAGACAGTAGTGACGGGGACCAACATATGAGATATTGGGTCATTTTTATACCAGTGCGAATATTTCGACAGACACCGTACTCGGCCACGAATCCATCCATCCTCTCAACTGCCCGGTTGCGGCGGATACCAACCCCCCGTCGTCTCCCACGCGCTCCCCGACGGCACCTCCCAGCCTCCATAACATCCCCAGTTCCAATCGACATTCTCTGCAGTCTCCTGCTGCGCAGCGATAAACGTCGGGAGCGGGCAGAGCCCAGACGATGACTCCGGACAAGCGCCGACGCCCGTCAGCGGGACCGGACCGTCGTTGACGACGATACGGATGTGGGATGCCTCGTCATCCGACTGGCCCGACAGCGCAGGGCACGAGAGAACTGCAAGAGGGCGCGCCCGATGGCGATACATATATCATCCCTCTAAATTGCGTACAGGAGATAAAGTGACGTACGCTGGAACTGGACGTTGCTCCCGAACGGCACGAGTTCGCTCGTCATAAATGACAGGTCTGAGGGAATGTGGTGGTCTGGAAGTGGCCCCGATGCAGCAAGCGCCGTAAGGTTCAGTGCCGTCAAGACTACCCGTGTTTTGGGACAACGTTGAGCATGCGACGACCAAGCTTCGTAAGAGGAAAAGAAAACGCACTATTGGCGATGACAACATCATGCGTAGCGTCCGCGTATAAGACGTTGCCAAGCGGCCATGTGCGCGGGTCCGCATCCCAGGTCGAGTTGGTGCTCGAGTTGTACGACGCGATCGGCGTTTGGGTGAGCCGTGAGACAAGCTCTTGGACATAACCCAAGCCTAGCACTCGTGCGACAGGCGAGCCAAAAGCTTCATCATACCAGAAATCAAGGACATTCCTGTTAAACAGGTCATGAGAAGGCTGCACCCTCGTGAAAAGAAACGCATACGCACGCATAATCGAATCCCGCCCATTCTTCTTCGGTGAACAACTCGCAGAACTGGGAATAACCAAGCGAGACCGTCTAAAAGGACCATCATAATTATGTAACATGCTATAGCGGGGCAATCCAAGGTATGTGACTCGCCTCATATGCACACATCTCCTGCATGTGATAGACATCGTCGGTCTTCAAGTCGAATCCTTGCAAATCATGTCGTAATCGTTTCTTCGCGTGGTGCAGGTACTTCTTTCTCCATTTGTCGACATAGGTCTGGGAACGGCCTGCCTTGCTCCCAACCAAGGCATTTGGACAATTATTCCAGGGCGCAAGCGTATTGTTGAACTGGTAATAAAGGTCATGCTGGAGGATATAACACTTTTATGGAAACTTACGCCGAGCGACTCGATCATGATGGCCTGCTCGTATTGCCCTTCGAGAGGCCAGCCGAAGAATCCCAACGCAAAGTTAACACCGGAAGCAACCATACGATCTCTTTTCACAACATTATTTGAGTAAGTGGTTCCATCAAGATAAACGTTAGAGGCAGGACCAAGGCGAGAAACAGAGACTCACTCAGATGTCGTTCTAAATACCGGAAGCTCGTTCTCTTTGGTGAAGGTCTACGTGGTGTGCAGTAGGTATGTCAATGGTCAGCGAGTCCAATATTGTTTTAGCCTACATCCAACAAGAACCCATATTTCAGTCTCATCGAGACTCCCAAATCGTCTAAATGGCATATCGTCAACACAGGAAAAATAGTAGAACGTACAAACAAGATCCTTACACTCTTGTTGTCTTCCAAAAGCTGTCAAGACTGTGGATGGATACCCCAGATGCAGAGGTTCACGACGGAAAGACAAACGTTACATGATAACGGAACGGTGAAAGGTGGACAAGACATAAAAAGGTCAGGTCATGAACACAGAGAAATGGGAGACGCAACCTTCTTCGCCAAGTTTGTACGTCCTGTTCGTAATATATCGTCATTTTCAACCTCATACACACAAATACATTACCACTTACCAGTCATTCAAGAACGAAAATCGACCAGTCGCAGTCCACTCATCAGCACTGTCTTGCAACTTTTGTGCCAGCCTCGCTGTTCCCGAGTCAACTGTACGAAGATCAGATTCGTCAGCAAATGTTTGCACCTCTTCCGCACAGCGACAAGAAAGAGAAACAAGACATACAGCCAGGGTACCGTGCGCCATGGCGATACAGCAAATACAATCCCTTGACATCACACCCCGCCGGAGGCTCTGCACCTTCATTGATACCAAACGCACCAGTCGGAACGCTGTACCAAGGAGACAGATTACCCCAGGAGCGGAAGATGTCAAACCCGGGTTCATTGGACGATGAATCTGGAAGGGAGGAGTACGGGGGTGCAACTAGCGCGGCGGCTCCCGTTTGGAGAGGCTGGGTAGGAGCGGTAGCAATGATGGCTGGTTCAGCACCAGTCGGCGTCGGACCTAGGTATCCGACGCTGCAAATTGAATATCGAAGTCACGATGTCAAAATGGTAGCACGATAACAGAGATGGAGGAAAGCGTACTCTGTAGGGAACAAATCTGGAAAATCATTGGTGGGAGACGGCGGCGGGTAGTTGTCCACCTCAGTAGAACCAGCCCACGGAGCAGCACGGACATAGAGGCTGTCCGCGCTTACGCCATTGCTCACCGTTTGTTTCATGCAGGATTGGATGACTTTGTGCAACGGTGAAAACTGGACTGTAAGACAACCAAGAATGCCTCCAAAGACAAACGACGCGAGTAAATGTTTGAACTTATAAGGAGGAGTGTACGGCCGTGAATCAGGTATCGGTAGAGCGGAATGCGAGCCAGAGAGAAGGCCGGCATGCACGATAGCCTGGTGGACATCGAAGCCCGGCTCGGGGTCGTATTCTTTGCAGTGGTTGGAGCTCATTCAGGTAAAGCTAGGGTGCGAGACAAGAACCGAGTGGGGAGTATGACGGCGAAGCAGTGTTAAATAGGCTAGAAAGTCCTATTTTACGCTGGGAAGCAGCGAGTAGACGCGCATGATTATGCTAAATATAATGTGGATATTTCTAACCCCGTTATGTGACTCACATCTGGTTACAGGAATGTCGAGGTCCGAATGGGAAACTCACGAAGAACGTTGTCGCCCACCGCACAAAAAAGGTCGAGTACACATGCATCTCCCAGCGGGCAACTGATCCGATTAGTATCAGCCATCATAGAACACCTCGAGGTCACGTCAATATTGCACGTGGAAGTATTAAGATAGATTTACAACACACCTAGATTCCCATGTCCGTCGTCAAACTTATGAACGGGTACTATGAAAGGTCGAGACAAGAAATCTTACGCCAGTTATCAATAAAAAGACGTTCATCCCAAGGCAAGGTGAAAGCCAGCGGTCTTCCTTAGAGACAATCCAAGGACAGTGAAAGAAAGTGATAAAAATACACCAAGTAACCTTCGGGCCCGAGCCATCGACCTATAATTCATACTCAGACAAGCTCCGCCTAAAACCGGTGCTTCAGCGTTGCATGAAAAGAAATAGTACATACATGGGATGAAAAAAAGGTAAACGACTGTGATGTGATCATTTGCAAGCAGATCATGTGCTGTACGGACATATGTCGTTTCTGCCTCCTGACACCGCACCATCATTGTCGTTTCCCCTACCAGCAACCCCCTACACAACTCCTTGTCATCAACGTATACTTGCACCCTTGGTGTCGTTGTGTAAGCACGCTGGCTTACCTAGGTCCCATAACTAGTACATATACCGTTCGCAATACTGAATGCTAGGCATTCAGTATTTGGCCTTTTGGTGTAACGGCTAAGCGTGCGGCGGGCTGGTCGCTTACACGTTGCTGCAGTTTGAATGCGCTGTTGCATGCACATGCCCTCGTCATCATTGTCGAGGTGGTGGGTGCCAGGGAGATCAGTGGCCGAGTTTGCAATCAGGTACTACAATGGGTCAGGGACGCACATCAAGGTGGCTGGCATGAAATCATGTCGGCGGTTGCGCCCTCCCATCACGTCCATTGTTGTGGTGTTGTGCGTACCCTTGCTCACCTAACAAGTTTTTGTCCAGATTCAAATTGTCATTGTTGTCGAGTCGCACATCGGAGTCAAGCTTGGTACGTCTCATCATTGTCGCAGTGTCGAACGCATTGTTGCGTGACTATGCTTGTCATCACTGAGGAGGTACTTACACCATCCCTACGGCGTTACTATCACAGGCTTCGGATGGGTCACTGGAGAGACGAGTGCGACATGCAGCTTGATGGGTAAGAGACGTACCTTATCGACTCTTTATTGATAAGTTAGTACGGGTATATTGTCACGAGGCATCGTCCTCATTGCGATCGTGGTCTTGAGTGCACCTGTCAGACATATGATGGCGGGATGCGCAACTTGGGCCATAGCGAGTGCCCTTGTTGGCATTGACATCACAGCCATGCTCCGGCCCACTGTAGTCGTCGCTGTAGAGTTCCTGGGGCACAACCAGGTTGATTCTGTACACCGTCCGGGATGGGAATGACCAATCCGCCGGGCCCGGTCTACCACAAAAATCACGTGATTGTATCTTCATGTGACTGTCTAATCTTTTCTCATAGCGTGAGCGGCTAGTTCAGCCTTTACTTCGATTGAGGAGTCATACAAAGAGTTCTCGAGTATACAAAAATGTTTACAAATTTGGGAGCAAAGCTAGAAACTGGAAGAATAATCGAAAAAATATCCCCAGTTCAACGTGGATTTGCGCATTACAACTTCAAGTCGAATTTCTATTACTATATCAGACTTCAGTTTAAGCATGTGATTCCCCCAGGCTTCGAAACGTTGTTGGATAAAATTACGGCCCTACGCGTCAGGGACCGAGGAACCAGTGAAGGCTTGGCCTCTTGGCACAGGAAGCATTTAATTGCGATGCTGAACTGTGATGCTTGTCAATCCATATATTTACACATTCTCGATCTGGTGAGATCGTCGTTCACACGTCTCGGATAATTTGACAAGCTCGACCATAAATTTAGCCTCATGCCAAGCTCATATCAGTAGTAAGAATTGTCTAGTATGTACAACATCGATTTTGCACCTCCAATGCCCCTCCGATTATTTTGACCAAGAGTCTATATCCGATACTGTGCTACGGAAAACGAGACGAGCGTCCCGGGGTAAACTTGGACAATTGCTTCAGGTAAGTTCATGATCCGTCGACATCATGACAAATCGCATCGAGCTATCTCTAACTGTCTAGACGGCAGGTTGAAAAGTAAGAAATGGCGATGCAAAGCGCGTAAGTCATGGGATTCTTCAGTGTTGAGCTGCGGCATGCGGGTTCGTTCATTGCTGTGAAATATTAAATGTTTCCAGACACGGAAGCCCCATTGTCATGGCATGATGGAGTGTTGGTGCGGTCGTGGGCTTAACTGACGGCACAAAAGATGCAACGGAAGAATTCGTTGTCTGCTAAAGTACAGCCTGAGGATCGTACAAACTTAACGCTACGGAACAAAACTGCATGAAAACAAAGGAAGCTCGTAATTCATAAAACGTGAGAACACGAAGAGGCACAGTTACGCACTGTCGGACGAAGAGTTAGCTGTCAGTTGTGGTCCATCGTTTATCGTTAGAGGACGCTCACTGTTTGGATACACTACACGCCGAGAGCAACGCTTAATTACTCCTCGTCTTCCTCTGCGCGGTCGTCAAAAGCAGCACCGCGAGCCTCATGGTGGTGGTGATGCTTCTTCTTATCCTCCTCCCCGACGTCACGAGTTTCGTGGTGGTGGTGGTGCTTCTTCTTGTCCTCCTCCCCAACATCGCGAGCCTCGTGATGGTGGTGGTGTTTCTTCTTGTCCTCATCTCCAACGTCGCGAGTCTCGTGGTGGTGGTGATGCTTCTTCTTGTCCTCCTCCCCGACGTCACGAGTCTCGTGGTGGTGGTGGTGCTTCTTCTTGTCCTCCTCCCCAACATCGCGAGTCTCGTGATGGTGGTGGTGTTTCTTCTTGTCCTCATCTCCAACGTCGCGAGCCTCATGGTGGTGGTGATGCTTCTTCTTATCCTCCTCCCCGACGTCACGAGTCTCGTGGTGGTGGTGGTGGTGGTGCTTCTTCTTGTCCTCTTCCCCAACGTCGCGAGCCTCGTGATGGTGATGGTGCTTCTTCTTCATGTCCTCTTCCTCAACGTCACGAGCCTCATGATGATGGTGGTGCTTCTTCTTATCCTCCTCCCCGACGTCGCGGGCCTCGTGGTGGTGGTGGTGATGATGGTGCTTCTTCTCATCCTCCTCTGCAACGCCGCGAGCATGATGATGATGGTGCTTTTTCTTCTCCTCGTCCGCAGTGTCACGAGCGTGGTGATGATGATGCTTTTTGTCCTCCACGGTGCCATCAGCGAAGGCTGCGCGGGGTAGCAGACCGGCCTCTTGAAGACCACGTTTATCGTGAACGGCTGCGTCTGGGATCACAGCGGCAGTGACGACGCTGAGGAAGATGAAGGCGACGAGCGAGTTGGAGAAACGCATGGTAGCTGGAATGCGAATCAGTGAACAAGTGTGTTTCTGATGTTTTATTTTCTCGAGCATTCGATGTCTTTTATACGTTTGTATGTTCTCCGAGCAGCGGAGAACGCGTCCTTTGGGAATCAAAATACCTCCGACACGGAACACCCGTAGCAACAAGGCAATTACGGCAGAGTTTCAACGTGTCTTGTAGCATCGAGCGCAGCACTCGACGTGGAATGTCGCACAGAAAGTGTGTGCAGGGTCCCGTCGACTGCTCCATCTTTGCTTGGCGTGCCCCGCATGACGACATCGTCGGCCGTCGATCAGACATCTATTGTCCATCCCAAGAGACACCCAAGAGATGCTTGGCTTTCGGCCTCGTCTGTTACTCGAACCAGAGAGAGGCCGCGGTGGCTGTAGAAAGGATCAAATTGTTACGACCGCACCCGCTGCAATATTGCCACGTCGCGACGGTTCGTGACATGCTAGTTCATTCATAGGATGACACGTCCGATAGTCGGACAGGAAGTACGGGAGAAGGGTTGGACAAATGTTTCGTCGATCTACGAATGGTCAAAAACGAAAAGAGGCGCCGTAAGTCCGCGAAATTAAGCCCGTTCAAACCTGCGGCCGGATCATGGGGAACAAGGAACAGGATAGAGCTCGTACAAACCAAATCAAGGGCGTAAACTTGAAATAAGGAGATGTTTGTGCAATAAGGTGAGTGATATGAAGGCTGCAGAGAAAGGAAACATACGAGAAAACGGATAAATTTGTAATAAATAATGCCGAGGCAGCAAGGCGGGGTTCTTCAAACGGTTGTGGCTAAAAGTGTGCCATGCAACGATGGCACCAATTGCACTCAGTGCATAACTACACCGCGGTCCGGGTTTTTAGCGGTGATACGCTGAGTCTCTAAATCAAGTGATCTGCATCAGAATCCCCAAACGCCGATGAAAGAACTGACCAAGATGGAGAATGCGAACCACGAAAGTGTCATCTTGTTGAGTCAGCGGTGAGTTTCCTGGGGACCCGGAGAATCAACTTGGGACCGACTCTGTCATCCAACTCACTGTCCTTCACATCGTAGCAAACAGAAACCTAGTATGTGTTTAAGGCCAATATAGGGATTCGCGGATGTTCTCGTTCGGTCAAGCTTGTATATTTTTGTTTGTTGTGTCTATACTAGGCGAGTAACCCCTGTCACTCACTCTTCATCACCACTTGCTCATTCTAGACATGTCTGACGAATAATCGAGACTAGTGCACTAGCATAGCGGAGACCGATTTGTAAAGGTGCCAGTGCATCATCCTCGTTTTTTTCCACATCTCTTGAAACAAAGGACCGCATCCGGACTGCGCAGTGCGTCAAATGAGATCAGTATGCCGCTGTGACCTGTCAAGACCATCTTCGAATACTCAGCACCACGCACGCTTGACAGTTCTGGACACATGCCCGCCATCTAACGGACGCAAGAACTCCCCGCGGTCCATGAACTAATCAGGGCCTTTTAGTGGCTATTGTCGTACGTTTCTTCCCGTGCCTTTTCTTCTTGGACAAACTAATATTGCTGACCGGCCTCGGGATTTGCGTAACCACCCAAGGATTTCGCACAATTGTCGCTGACACGTCGCACTACCGTCGTATCTTCACGATGTAATCTTTTATATTCTGAGGCTGTAAGTTCAATTCATCGAACGCATCGACTAATCTGGAAATATTAGTCAGGTGCGGTACTCGCGCCCTCCCATCGGCTCGCCACAAGGAAATTGCAAACCATGAACATGATTAATCGCTACTGATTAAGCAAAGAAGTTTGATGATGCCTTCAAGCGGAGTCCAGCAAGATCTTCCCAATCGGCCGATCCGAGAATAAATGGGGGATATAATCATCCACACGGACCATGGTACGATACGGGTAAGTGCATATTGTCATACCATCCAGAAAAGAAACGAGTGAATACTTAGAGAGAAACCTTTACACAATAGGTACCAGTAATCCCACGACTCATATTTGATAGGCAGAAACATCGGACCGCGTTTTATCTGTCAAGAATGCTTTATCCCCTTCGAATTCTAGATCTTGATGACGGGGTCACGGCGAACTAGTGTCGTTCTTTGAAAATATCGATACATGACTTGTGGTGTTTTCATTCGGTAAGACGTATCCCGACTCTCGCCGGCTCCTGATCTCACTTCTCTTGCGACCATTCTTCGATTCGTCTGCTGGTTGTCCGTATATTTGAAATGTAGTTCAACATTTTTCGTCGCATCGCAATTCGAATGAGTACCATGCAGAATACGACAAAATGATCGGATGTGCAAGTAATCCTAGACGGCACTTGGTTCAAGCTAGCACGGCGTCGGCTTACCGGAACACTAAGTTGGTCGACGCATTAAAAACCGTGATCCGCTGGCCAGTTTCTCCTGCAAAAATACAGTCTGTGGCGTTAATGGTGGCTTGTGAAACGCTGTAAGTTGCGCCAATACCAGTCGCTGAACTGAACAATGATCGAATTATTCTCACCTGCTACGCTGCACCAGATTAATGCAGGAAGAATGTCAACTCAAACTGATTTCCGAACAACATAACAGCGATGAATCTAGCTTGCCATCAGCAACGACACTTCGTAAGAGTTGCGCCTTACCACGACACCCTAATCCCTGCGTACCCCCCTCTCTCTCCGACAAGCGTTTGTAACGCGTAGATGCCATATTTTATGACAAATGCATTTTGGGCGACGTCTTCGAAGAACACAAATGGTCCACTTGCGATGCTTTACCATGCCCTCGTCAACGCGCACGATATCGATGATCATATGCTTGAAAGAGGTTAACCTCATATCCTGATCATGGGCAAATAAACTTACAACCAGAAGCAGAAGAACGACAGCTATTATAAGGCCTGTCTTTGACGCTTGAAAGCCGTCCTCTTGGGCTAATACCCACATTGTTCCTGCAAACATCAACGGTGATAATCCTGCAGCAGAGCTTGTTAGCAGCGGGGGCCAAGTAATGTACTACACGAACCGCAGCCTATAAGATGCCTTCGAGCACTGCTGAGTGTTGACATAATTGTAGCATTATCTCCGACATGGAGTGAGAGTCGCTCCGAGTCGCTCCGAGTAGAGAGGCTTCAACTACTTAGATGGGGGAAATCTATGTATTTTCATACGGTTAGTATTATGCCAGGAACCTCGGAGTAGTGAATTTGTCTGATTGCAGATGCTGAGTGTTATCAACTTCAATGAGATCATCGAAAAAAAAACATTACCAAGCCTAAATTCAACAAATTCTCATGCTTGTGAGTGGAAATCAAAGCACGCACGAGGCCATGAATATCCGAATACCCGGTTTAAAGAGTGCTCACCACACATTATCACAGTGGCCGCAACACAGTCGCATTCCTTGTATGGTTAGTGTGACATCCCAATTCGAACAGACCGCGACTCTCCAGTGGTGACCCTAAACTTACGTCCAATTCAACAGCCACCTTGTTCTCCTCAAACAGAAAATCGCAGTCTGCCTCACGCATCGAACACACTACCTGGACACGATAGGTATTAGACAAATCTACCCAAAATAAGTTGCCTATAAGGTCTCCTGCCGTTAACGGGGACACTCACTAGGTCATAAACCCCACACCCCTGCGAAAGCAGGGCGTGCGTGAAAGCATTTTCCCTCGGACAAGCTAAGTACGTCTCGACGAACCGTCTGGCACGATTGCTTATGCAAGACTAGCTCGGTTAGCTGCTATGTACATCTATCCAAAAAAAAAGAAATTAATGGACTCGCTGAGCTGGCAGTGTCATACGCCTGAAAGGGCTTAATAAAGGGACCATGCGCACAACACGTTCAACTTGATTCTCTATTTTACCCCCGCACATACTCCTCGTCCCTAATATTGCCTACTAAAAATCATGTTTTTTTCTGACTTGGTTATTCCAGGATTGCTCCTTGGCATTTTGTGGCTATTCTACCAGTGGTCCACCTTCGATGCCAAGTTACGGTTGATCAAGTAAGTCATGTACTATTCCACACATACACTCGCCAAACAAGCGCCGGAAGCAATCACACAGGGTTTCGTAGTACCAGAAAGAAAACAAGCATTCAGCCCTCTTTCTTTGGTTTAAGCTCAGAGAAGACAGTTACGTGGAAGGAGAAATATGCCTGTATGTGCACCCTGGTGGTTTGAAACCCGAAATAACGCACCCAATATATACAGTATTCAAAAGGTTCGGATGGGATATCGTTTCAGCTGTCTCATGGTTCCCTCGTCCTGCAATCGCGTTCTTTGTAGCTGACCCTGTCGCGCTAAAGGTAATGTTGGGATACCCTGCTGTATACAAAAACTCACCAAGGTTCCCGGGATTTACAACAGGAAATCACTCTTCGTAGATGGAATTTCCCCAAGGATATGGTTGAATACAGGATCTTTGATATGTTTGGAGTGAATCTTGTCAGTGCTGAGGGCGACGCCTGGAAACGCCATAGGAAGATCTGTTCTCCGACGTACTCCGACGTAGGTCTCACGTTCATCAGTGCATTTCCTATCTGAATTTTTTCCATTAGAAAACAAATGCGTTCGTTTGGGCTGAGACATGTCGGACTTTGTCCGATATGTTTGTGCAGTGGGGAGATAAATTTGAGTGCAGCAATGTTACAGAGTTTACGATTACAGTGAGTACATATAAACCATAACACGCATCACCTGATTCGACTGTGTGATGTTCAGTTCGCACTGAAGGTCATCAGCACCACGAGTTTTGGGATGCAATATGACTCGATTCCGGGTGCTGGGCACAAGATGTCCTTGGGGGAAGCCATGTCTATCATTTCGCGAACTGGCTTCTTGAAATTGGTGATGCCGAAATGGGCGATGTGTCTTAGCTCGACGTCCAGGAGGACAAAGATGGCATATGACGAGCTTTGGGCATACATGGATCAATTTATCGAAGACTATAACAAGAATCGTACAAGCTCTCAGGAACAAGAAGACCTTTTCAGCGCCTTGCTTCGTGCGAACCAGACGGACGATGGGAGCACTGAGCACCTCAGTAAGGACGAACTCTTTGGTGCGTTTTTTTATACTACGAAGCTGAAAGTGGTATGATACGTAATGTTCCACAGGCAACATCTTTATCGGTTTTTTTGCTGGACATGAAACTACATCTGTCTCACTCGCATTCACCCTTATACAACTGGCACGTTATCCCGAGGAGCAAGAGCGTTTGTATCGGCATGTACGTTCCATTTTGCAAGGCCGCTCGACGCCAGTATGTATGCTTACTATTTGGGGCGAAAACTTACTAACTCTTGATGTGATTAGGAGTATTCCGAGGCACATCGCTTTACTCAAACTGCTGCGTAAGTTTTGGTGACAGCGTGGTTTTGACCTGAAATTGAAAACATATTCTGCACAGGGTGATTAACGAGACGCTCCGAATGTATCCACCTGTTACTGGTCTGCCCAAATATTGCGCAAAGGCTACAACGCTATCGTGTGCAGCCTCCGACTGCATCGAAAGACGAGTCACCATTCCTATTCCTGAAGGTTCTACGGTAGTTATCGACGTTCCAGGCTTGCACTATAACGGTAAACTCTCACCAAATGCTCAGACGAATAAGCAGACTGAAAGATGAAAACAGAAAAGTACTGGAAGAATCCTTATGAGTGGAAACCAGATCGGTACCTGACAGAATGGAGCGCTGACGCGTTCGCTCCGTTCTCCATCGGAGCTAGGGCTTGTATAGGCCGAAAGTCCGCCTTACGTCGTCGTTGCATACTTGATACTCATCCCTCCTTTTTCAGAGTTTTTGAGACGGAGGCGACTGCTATGATCACCATGCTCGTGGCTCATTACGAGATCCAGCTTGCGCCCGGGGTTCCGGTGCCTCAAGGTGAACTCGAGGTGAAAGCTGCTCTGACACTGAGGTACGTTCGCCAGAGCATCCCGTGTCATGCTGGATACGGAATTGCTTGTTAGTCCAAAGGAAATGCCCCTTGTGTTTCGCAAAAGGCACTCTCAAATAGAAGCGGATTCTTCGTCGTGAAGGAAAGAAAGCGTTTGGTGTGTATTTGTTCATCCTGTATGTACATAATGTGATGTAGTACGTAAGTGAGAGCAACGAGACGTAACCTTGCGTCAGTCAAGCCACACCGAGTGGTTCACGAGTTATAACAGACGCGTTGCGCACGGATCAACCACAGACGAATCACCGGTTGCGACAATGATATCCCCGACTACTTTGACATGCTGTAGTGATACCGGGTGTCGTGAAGTGTGAAAGTATTCTTGGGTCATATTCGAATCACATCACGCCATCATGATGATCAACTTCACAATCAGAAATCTGGAGCCATCGTACCGGTATGAAAGTCGTACTACTAGTTATCGTGATGATGTGTGCGAGCGGCGGGCCGGCCCGGGGGGCTGTGTTTTGTCATGTTGTCCTCAATTAGCCCCTGTCAGCCCTGTTCCGAAATGTCCATGTCAGCCATCGGTCAGCCAATCTCGCTGGCTCAACGACTGCTTTCTTCAACGCCTATTAGAACCAAATTACCCTCGAGTACACACCCTAGACATGTCTGACGAATACCCGAGACTACCACGCAAACATCGCAGCGAGGACGACCCCAAGATGATCGGCCTCTGGAAGGTGGGACGGACGATCGGTAAAGGCAGCTCAGGTACGTCCTCGCCCTTGATCTCCTCACACGCCCACGCCCACCCACCGCGCTCATCAGGTCGCGTCCGCATCGCGCGACACACCAAATCAGGTCAATATGCCGCCGTGAAGATCGTCTCCAAACAGCTGTCACTCTATAGCACCACCGTCGCCCGTCCCGCCGACAGCCCAGAACACATGCTCCTCAGCATCGAACGCGAGATCGTCATAATGAAGCTCATCGAACACCCCAACGTCATGCGTCTGTACGACGTCTGGGAAACATCGTCGGAGCTTTACCTCATCCTCGAGTACGTCGAAGGCGGGGAGCTGTTCGACTACCTCTGCACACGGGGCCGACTCGCACCACCCGAGGCTCTCGGGTGCTTCCAGCAGATCATTGCGGCAGTGGACTATTGCCATCGGTTCGGCGTCGCCCATCGTGATCTCAAGCCGGAGAACCTGTTGATGGACCGAAGTGGCAATATCAAGGTGGCCGACTTTGGTATGGCGGCGTGGCAGACGGGCGCGCGCGAGGGTTTGTTACAGACGGCCTGCGGGAGCCCGCACTATGCCGCTCCAGAGGTGGTCATGGGACACGCCTACGACGGACGCGCGTCGGACATATGGTCGTGTGGGGTGATTCTGTTTGCACTTCTTGTGGGGCGACTGCCGTTCGACGACGAGGACCTGGGAATGCTGTTGGACAAGGTGAAGAGCGGGAAGTACGAGATACCGGCTGGCATCGAGCCAAACGCGAGGGACCTCATCCAACGCATGTTGCAACGGGACGTGGATAAGAGAATCACCATGCGCGAAATCCTCGTGCATCCATTTTTTGTGTCAAGTGAGCCGAAGACGACGGGTAGGGACATGCCTGACTTGGACGTGCTTGCAAAGCCTGTACAAGGACCGGAGATCGACCAGGACATCTTTGCAAACCTGAGGACCCTGTGGCATGGGACGCCTGAAGAAGAGATACTCGAGGCGCTCAGGAGCGAGGAACCGAATTGGCAAAAGGGAGTTTATCACTTGCTAGTCCAGTACCGAAACGTGCATCTGGAAAATTATAACGAGGAGGAGGAAGAAGCAATGGAAAAAGCACGGAGGAAGAGGAGTCGGAAAGTACACTCCCGAAGCGAGAGCACCCATGATGCTGACCAGGTTATGGTGCGCACGACATCGCAAGCGACAGACCTCGGACGGTCCCCGTCGACGTTGCCACCGCGTGCTGCTCCACCGACACCTCGACGAGCTATGCGCAGGAACATGGTCGAGGAACTTGCACATCTAGATGCACCGCAGATCGTTTTGCACATGCCGACGCCACCTCGACCGGTCACAACGTATTCGCCGTCCCCTTTGCCATACTCGCCGTCGCCATCTCCCCTATCCCCTAATCTGCCCGCCCTCACCATACCGGACGTCAAAGATGACAAAATGCAGCTATTCTTTCAGCAAATCGTCGAACATCTCAATGCCATGGAGTTACGCGCAGGTATGGCGTCCCCGATTACATCACCGCAGCTACACTCTGTGTCACCGCTTGCACCGCTTGCAAGCCTAGAATTCGCGAGACAACAACATCGACCTCCAGTGTACAGTCCCGAGCGGGCCGAACGTGGCAACAGGGATCCGCTTGCTCTAGTTTACGGTAGCAATGCATCAAACACGAGGCATGAGTTGCGCCACGCTGGTCAATTCGGGGAGTTGGACAAGGAAAACGAACATGATCAAGGGGCAAATACGCACGGTATCGCGAAGAAATCATCGCTACGCAACAATGACACGAAACCAAGGAAACAACCCCTCCGTGTTCAAATTGTGGAACCATCCCCAAGAAAACTCCAAAGAAAGAAGAGCATCGAGCCGTTTACGCCGACAATGACAGTATCCCCTGCATGGTCAGATAGTTCGTTCACCCTACCCTCGACACCACGGCGACGCTGGCTCGGGAACGTGTTCAAGTTCAAGCCGGCCAACTATCAGTTATTGTCTGTGCACGACGCCTTCACGAGTCGAGAAGAGTGCAGACGGCTGCTCGTTGGCATTGGCGTAAAGGTGGTCCTCACACCCTCTGAGGGGAGCGGCGTTCTCAAATGCCGGTTCGACGAGACCAGCGATTCAGAGGTGACCAAACCAGTAAGATTTAGGGTCGAAATACGCGATCCGACGGTGCAGCAAGCGAAGGCAGGCTTCGAGGTTGCACTACAGTTGATCCAGGAAAAGGGTGCATCATCGACTTTTCAAATCGTATGCCAGCGGTTGAGGAGTATTTGGGAGCTAGATGTGGTGCGGCCGCCAATGGGGATGCATAGTCCGATGTTCAGTCCAGAGGTGACAGAGGGAGGGAGGTTTACGGAGATGATGGTGTATCCCGATTAGAATATGTTTGTTTCTATTTCTTGTGTCTGATCAAAAAGTATACTTTTTACTCACTCTTGAAAGCGAGACTTATTACATAGGACCATCCATAGTGGCGATCGTGCTAGCAAAGCGAGATGTTGGCTCGGTCAGTAAGCTATAATTTTCATCGACGCTCATTTCCTGGTCCGTGTCTTGCTGTGGAGCGAGGTCTTCTCGTAGCGAGCGGTGTCCTCCAGGTTTAGATACGACGATTGATGTCGGATCAGAGCTAGATATGCGGACGAATCGAAGTAGCTGTGTGTATGCGACTTCTTTCTGGTCCCATTTTCGAAATAATTGAACCGTAGGTTCATGCGTCAGATCAATGACCTCTTTTGAAAGTACATCAGCCGTGCCTGTGCGCGATGGAGAAACTTCGGACGTACCGATTCCTGTCCTGTACTCCTCCAACATCCTCAACTTGATTTCTTCCAACTTGAGTTCCTTGGTGCTCTTTGGCCTGCCTTTGCGCCGGGCCTTCCGCTCGAGCTCGAGCTCGTCGTCGTGTCGGGTTAACCACACGTCACGCACAAGGGCATGCAGCTCTTCGAGAGTGAGCGTCCCTTCTGGGGGCAATGCATGATAAAAGAACCCATACACGTCCGCTAGTCGAGCGAGCCGTTTCGTCAGGCCACGCATCTGAATCGCTCGATCGATGACAACGGACCTTGTGCGGAATGTTTCTGGGATCGCTTAGTGGTTGCGGTTGCGAGTTTGGATTTTCGGATGCGGACACGAGCGAGTTGGGCTGCCTTTCGAGAGTCTGGGTGAAAGACTTTTTCTTTCTTTTGAGATTTGGATCCGGCCATGGCGGGACCGAACAAAATTGCGCGTGAGACGTTTCGTCATGGGAACATGACCGTGAGGCTTCCCACACACTTCCCCCACAAGATGTCATGTTCACTCAGATAGATCTCTGCGTTGCACGGCTGGACTACACGTTTTACTCAAGCATGGGTATGTTTTCTGCATTTGTACTCGTTGTGTTATAAATCCAACCTCTAGGCCTCAGTGGGAGGGAGGTGCCAAGGAGATGCCGAGTACTGGCTTAAGGCCCACTGATCCGACTGAAAATGCAGCTTGACCATATAAATCATTCGGCATATGGGTTTCCGCGTACCTTCTCAGACGGCCGTTCTTCCGCCGTCCCCAATAAGTACGTTACTCGCTCACACGAATTCCCACTGCCTGACTAAAACGAACAAGAGTGCCTGGATGCTATCGACCTGAAAATGCACCGTTTACCTCTTTCCAACCACTGCCAACCCCGCATGTACGGTCGGGCATGTTAGCACCCAGCAGTTTTGCAGCATGGTCTTCAATGCTGATAGGTGAAGGAATCACCGTAAACCTTTGATATTTCGTTCTCACAGACTCGACGATGCAGGCTTTACAGTTTCAGTATTGTGTGCACTTCCAATTTCACGCGTTTTCTGGATACTGACCTTTTTAGCATGTACGGTACAAGCTTGGGTCAAATGATCTGTTATTCGTATTGGTTTCCTAACGATCCTACCTATCTTAAATTACTGGTACGCACGGTTTTATTCCTTAGCGCTGTGTCTGATCTAATTTTTCGTAGGTTTTCGGAACCTTGTGAGCTACTTTAATGCTACTGTGCATGCTGTTATAATACTTCTTCCAGGTTTGTCGAGACGGGCCATCTGATCAACAGTACCTTTTTTCTTCGGTCCCTGCTGATTTCATGTCATCATAGCAATTCTGAGAGTTGCAGAAACGAGTTACCTTGGTGAGCCTCGCGTCATATTCAGAATGCTGTGGTCCCTTGGGTTTAATCGACATGTAGGGGCGGTACTGTAAGTGTCTTAAGGGCTACAATTCACTTTCTGATGCTTAGTATGTCCTTGCAGTCTATGCCACCCTTCTGTGTGAGTCTCCATATTATTCTGGGAATGTTTAACAGGCTGAGCTAATTAAAGTCTTATTAGATTTACACCAGTTTTATTGTGCAATGGTCGGTAAGAGTTAATGTTATCATATACATAATTAACCAAAACATTGTTGGATTAGTTTTTATTGTCATCGGATATGGATAAGTGAGTAGTTCTTTAAGAAATTAACATATTCTAACATTCCCATAGTCAGCGGGAAGAATAAAATCTTCACTCTTGTTGTCGTGAGTTTGAAGTACCATGCAGCATTTATTTCGTACCTCACTTTTTTAAAGTTTTTTCTGGCAATCGCAGCATGCAGTAAGTCTTCCATTCACTCATGGAAACTCTTCTCTTATTAATTTCATCAGTCTGTGGAACATGTACGTGTTGTCCTGAACAAGCTTAGAAATCGCTGAACAAACCCTATGTCAGTGTATAGCGTTGATGTGTTCGTATACACCCTGTTCATGCCAACTAAAGTTGAACTATTTATCCATAGCGCTCTAACCGGATCGCTTCATTACTTGTTTAGGTGCCCAGTGGGTATAATGTATCGCCGCACTGAAGTGTTTATTCACCTCCATATCATCAGCTGTTGCCGTTCTACACTATTGCGAGTACACTATGTGACTTGCTGATCACATCCGGTATCTTTAAATATATGTGGAAATCTGGCTTTCGGACCCGGCGACATACGTTCATTCAGGATTTGGCCGCTATATCCATGAATATGGGCGCTTTCACTTGGTGAGCGATCGATCTTTTCTTTCTTTCCTTTCTCATCCGTTACTTTATATTATTCAGCACTGTGTCCTTGATTGCCAGTATCATAGTACGTCTAGGGAAGCTTATATTGTCGCGAATTGCAAATTAATCCACCCAAGTACTTCGTTCAAGGTAGCCACGAATGGGTGATTGGAGTCTGTTTCGTAATCAACCGAGGCGAGTGCAACTTTTTATGTGGGGGCCAAAGTAAATCTGACATTAGTTGTTGTTGGTGACCTGTAGGCTATGTGAACTCCATGCTGGCCGTGTAAGTCACTCTTCGCTCCTTTTAAATCTGTGTTTCTGATGACGTGTTGTGCGGACCACCAGGCTCAATGCACGAAAGAGCATCCGGGAGCGGCAGTACATGGAGCCTTGCGTGTTGTCGCTCTCAATCATGTCATATGAGAATTAGTTTTGAATTAATCCACGCTCACCTCAATGGCTATCTCCCAGAGTAGTGTCGGATTTAACTTTATAACGATAGTAACTGATGTGGACCCACGGACTGTTCAAACATTGATATCTTTGTCGAGGGAACTGATCATGGGTTTTCTACATGACATGCGAGGTACGCCTTACAAATGTCCTTTTCCCGTGCGATTCAGATCTTGATCGATTCATAGCGACTGGTTTCTTCTGCTATAGGCTATATTATATGGGTATCACGTATCATGTAGGCCGAATACGAACGTGCGTACCGCTACACCCCCTATTGCGAAGCGGTAATATCGTAGAGTAGAAGAAGACGGCAATGAAGGTGCTCTAATAACCATTCGGCTCTCACGCTCTGAGCACAACGTGCCACTGCCAATACTCCTTTCCTCGAGGTCTTAATTTATCGTGGAAGATAAGTCGTGGTGACGCGTCGCACAGGCGTTAAACCGCATCGTTCAAGCCGCACCATCTCCCACACTCGCGCCATCTCGCGGGCCGCATCGCCCAGCGACAAGATCGGCGACACTCGGTCTTGCTGTGGCGCAGCGCTGAAATCTCCTCCAAGGAATTCTGTATATGTCTACACAGTGACAGTACTACCGTCTTCTTCGCTGACATGTGAACGAGCACCGCAGTCGATAGGCAGCAGCCAACGTAACAATGCCTTTGTGATGGTCACCATTCACAAGAACTTGCAACAGGAAGAATATCAATGATAGTGGTCATTCGGTAAGTCTTTCATGTTGTTCAAGTCTCACAGTACATATGTATATGACGTTTTTTCTCAGCTGATCGTGGTGCTAAATTTGCCTCACTGGCGCCGGAGAACACGGATCTTCGGGAGACTCCTTAATGGATAAAAAATTGCGGAAACATGTGTCCTCATATAGGCCATCTTACGTGCGAATTAATCGTCAACTGGCCGTGTTCATTATCATCGCCGAGACATGCGTGGGAGCGATTATCTTCTGATGGCCTACGTGGGCTCATGTACGTGATTTTGTTTCTCAGCCCTTTCTTACATACATACCTCGAAGCGTGGACTTTCCCTACTTGTCTAAGCTGCCTGCTGCCGTGCTTGAAGATAGGCTCTTACGGGCCGAGACCTCGTCCGCAGACCAACGTCACTATGGGATATTTGTCACTTGGGATAACGACTGGGCTTTGAAGACTTGATTATATCCTCCGTCCTTGCGGAAGGGTTTTTCTGTCAAACTACCTCGAAGGCTAAGCACGGCAGTGGGTCCTGGCTCGAATTTTCGTACATAGGTTCAAACTGCCTTTGATGCCAAGCTAGTGTCTGATGCAGCGGATGCAATAAACAGGTCTTAGCTCCATCTTTCCACCGTTCCATCAAGTGCCCGGCGGCATTTTATACCATTCCCACACGTCCGTATGCCATGCTCATGTGCAAGGGTCAATTTGTGTCATTTGAATTGACAACTGAAAATCTGTGTGTTTATATCACATCTAGCTCTACTTAGCTCGAAAGTAAGTTCAAACAAAGATAATCGTGCCTGCTTACAACCACTAGTAATCAATTACGTTACTAATGATATGCTTACAACAGATTCCCACCATTTAACTGAAACGAGCCATCACGACGGGCGCCGGTACTTCTTCAAAATGCGTGGAATGCAGGCGCGCTTACTTACAGTACCTCCTTCTACCATCGAACAAGACTGCATGCACCGTCAGACATGCTAGAACACGACAGTTTTGTGACGTGGACCTCGATGTTTATAGGTGAATGAATTGCTACAAGATCGACGAGTCCGCTCATTCACAAAACGTGCGCAGGCTTCACGATTTCAGTTTTGTATGTAAATCGATGTCATAAATGACTGTTCTCTGTTTATTTTCTTCTCAGCATGTACGGTGCTAGCCTGGGACAATCAATCTATTATTCCTTTTGGTTTGCAAATGACCCTATTTATCTTAAAATATTGGTATGTGCATTTCCTTTATCAGTCGTGCGTTTAATGAAATTTTTAGGTATTCGGAACCTTGTAAGCTATACTAGATATGCATGTTTTCATTCATCATGACAACACTCTCTTCGAGGGCAATGGACACTGGCCATTTTGTCAACAGTGTCTCTTTTCTGCGATCATCCCTGATCTCATGTCATGGTAGCAACGTAACCTGTACACAAGAATTGTCCTGGTAGGTTCTAGTTTACGTGGTTGCAGCTGTCTTTCTGAGCGAATTTCAGGGAAGCAGCAGTATGTGAAAGAATGAAAATGACGACGATAGGATCTCTGATACTTATTGTGCACATTCGGATTGCAGATTATGCCGTCTTTTGGGGTGTGTTTCCTCAAACTTGGCAAGTTCTTGACTGATAAACTGTTCACTAGGTTTTCACGATATTTTTTGTCCAGTGGTCTGTACGAGTTTGTGGCGTCATGTCACCTGCTGAATACGCGTTGGTTCAGTTTCTATTGTCATCGCATATGGATAAGTGAGCCATCGCCGTTAATAAACTCCTAACATGTGCTAACACTGTCATAGTCAGTGGAAAGAATAAACTCCTCAGTCTTTCTATCGTCAGTCCTGTGCCATAACATTTGTTGCGTATCTTACTTTTTTGAAGCTTATTGTCGCAATTGTAGCATTTAGTGAGCATATCATTTGAGTGCTCATTCTTGTCTGATATGCCAATTTCACCAGCTTTTGGAATATGTGTGTACTCTCGCTAATTGAATAGGGAACTACTGAACGAGCCTCTTCGCGCTAGTGTACAGCGTGAACGTGTTCGTGAATCCATTCCTTATGCCAACCAAAGTTAAACGTTGAAGCTTTTCCTATAGTGCTAGAGTCAGAACCCTTCAGTACATGTTTAGCTGCCCGGTAAGGCACAACGTATCACCATTGATCGTGTTTTTTAAACCTTTCATACTATCAGCAATTACCAATCCTCACTGTGGCGAGCACAGTATGCGATCTTCTCATCACACTCGGCGTCTTTAAATACATGTGGAAATCTCGCTTCGGGAGTCAGCGACGTACGATCATTCAGGATTTGGCTGTTATCACTATGAACATGGGCGGCTTCACTTGGTAAGCAGTGGACGTTTTCTTTTACCTCCCTTTCCCATCATTTTAATTTTTAATTTTAGCTTTGTATCCTTGACTGCTAGCATCGTAGTACGTCTGGGGGATTTTTTCCATCGTCATCAACTAATGAACCGAAGTACTTTGTTCAAGGTAACAATGAATGGGTAGTTGGAATCTGCATGTTAATCAATCGAGGCAAGTACCGCTTGTTCTACGTCGGTGGACAGGAATCCTGATGACACCATATAGGCTACATGAATTCCATGCTGGCGGTGTAAGTTTTTCATTCGTAATGCTCCACGCATGTACATTGGTCTGACTTTGAGTGCTTCGGTGGACTAACCAGGCTTAATGCGCGAAAACGCATACGTGAGAACATGGATCCGTGCATTCTCTCGCTGTCTGTCGTATCGCATGAGCATTGATCCATCCTTCATATTATCTCTCTCTCATCTCGATCTTTCCGCGCGTTCACGCTGTGACACTTGAAAGCATAATGGAATTAGACTCGGTAGGAAGCACACCAGCTATTTATCTTAAGTCCCGCATAACATTACGAACACATTTTTATTAAAAAGTGCGCAGAACATCGCAACTGCAGTGCAAAGATCGGCCAATCTAAATTTCTAAAAGCAAACAAACAAACAAAACCACACCAGATGATTCAGATCGAAAGATCGAGAAAATATTCGCTACAAGCGTAATGTGGGCGCGTACGCACCATCATCAACATCTCCTTTATGATACATATCATCTTCCTGCGTTTATACGTATCTCAGTTGTCGTTCTCCGACCTGGTCTGTAAATAGGCGTTCTCATATCGATTGGTGTCGAGCAAAGAGTGTAATATGCGACATATAATTATGTTGACTTATGCAGCCGGAACGTACTAGGTACGGCAGATCGACGTGTACGAACATCAATTTTGCCGCTTGGCCGGGTCATGCACGACTCGGATGCAAGTCGACAATGATATTTACCCCCATTGATTGACACAAAGCCTGGAAGATACTGTATTACCATCGATACTGTCAGGAAATTCGATATTCTTGACATTCCAAAAAGTGGGCTACTGAATCGAGTCCTTCCAAGGCTACCTCACACATGAGGAACGGCAGTCATCTGAGAATATTGCGTAGCTGATAGAATATGGGGTATCGTCGCGTTATTTAATCCCGGACGATCATCCATCGAATAACTCAGAACCATTTCTCTAATTAGTGGCGCAAATGAAGAAACAGAAATAGAGAGATCTCCCAATGATTCGATGTACTTACAGTGGCTCAAATAAGTAATGCACAGCATCGTAGAATTTAACAATCGGTCTCTTCCTCCTGATCGCATGGGAGATATCGTACGATTATAGGCTTATTTGAGAGCATACAAAGCATATATATTGAT
>JBBPML010000294.1:0-32301 GCA_038090275.1 Austroboletus novae-zelandiae | reverse complement strand
GCATTGCATCAGGTTACATTACGAACATGGAAATTTCACATTAGTTCACATGTCATCATCTGGAACCCGCCGAGTTGAGACCTCGTCATATATGGCCCTACCAGGCCATACCCAGTTTTCACTGGGCCTGAGAGAGGGTGTGGTGGGAGGGGAGAAAAGAAGAAACGCGCGCGAGGATATGCTGTAGCGAGCGATGAGGAAAGGCGCGAGTTGGCGATAAGAGAAAAGCGCTGCGCCACTTCGCCTGCTCATGCACGGACTATACTCTAGGAAGTCACGTGCCGCGACTGCCTAGACTGCCACTACCGCTGGAACCTCCGTTTGGCCTGGTACACCTCCAATCAAAGGGCACAAAAAGCACACAGAAGGAATGTTACGCGGTTACATTATAAGCCAATTGTGCTGGTGCTAGTAAATTTTGCTTGAAGGTAGTCGTGTACTAGCAATGCATCGGCACATCTTGTGGCTCTGCTGAATTTCCGTCGGGCTTTCAAGTTTCCAAGCCTGTTGATACCACTCAAATTCAAAAACCAACTCTCAGACTCCACGGCTCAACATTCTGTCCAATACAAAAAATAGAACTGGGTTTATTTGTTTTTTTACATCGACTACTTATCTCCTCTCTATGTATCTTAGATTATTTTTGAATTATTCTTTCTGTCATGCAAAGTAACGCTCCTGCACGTGATGTTCGATGTTTCCGCACGACCCCAACTTTCGAAGCTTTGATCATGGAAGAGCACGATGATGACGATTTATCTCTCGGATCTATGTTCACTGTGAGTGAGGTACTATCTTGCAGCAGCGGAACCTTGGAAGATTGAATGTCACACCTCAGGAACCGCCCCGCCCTCCTACACCAGACCCTACCATGTCCTACTATTCACGAGGATCTGGCAAATCTATTGTCGCCATCAGACTCGTCGGCTCTCACCCTCTCTGGGGACACCATCTGTGAGATTCGTGTGCAGAGCAATCGAATATCTAACCACATGTCTTTCCTTTTTTCAGGTGGAACGCAGCCATTGCCTTTGCTTCCTATCTAGACGTGCACGACGACCTAATCCAAAATAAATTCGTTTTGGAACTCGGTGCAGGTGGAGGCCTACCCGGAATAGTAGCCGCTCAAAATGGTGCGGCAAAGGTACGCGATCGGCGTATGTCTTTTTGCGCCTGATTAGATAGTGTGCAGGTCGTGTTGACAGACTACCCTGACTCACCCCTGATCGAGAACCTTGCTCAAAATGTGCTGCAAAATATTCATGAAGGGCAGAGAGAAAGAGTAACGACACAGGTGACTTGTCCGTAATCGACCGTAGCCAGAGTCCGCAACCATATCCAGGGTTACATCTGGGGCAAGCCTGTTGACGCCCTCTTCTCCGTCCTTCCTGAGGACCGGGAGCCTTGGAGGGGCTTCGACTTGATAATCCTTTCCGATCTGATATTCAACCACTCTCAGGTAACGTCCCGTTTTCCAGTTCCGACGTTTCATGCTTAGGTCGCCCAGCACGATGCGTTGCTTAGCTCCTGCGAGCAATGTCTCACCCCCATTCCCGGTAGAAATAACGATACGAAGCCCCTTCCTAACCCACGTCCGTGTGTCCTTGTGTTCTACACACACCATCGCCCTCACCTTGCGCACCGTGACCTCGATTTTTTCACCATGGCTCGTAGCAGGGGCTGGAAGTGCGAAGAAATATTCACGAAAATGTTCCCCGTGAGTCGATCGTTTAATACCACGTCGTCACTGACTATTGTTAGCCCATGTTCCCCGAGGATCCCGGAGATGTAGAAATTCGTTCTACAGTACATGGCTGGATGATGACACGGCATCCCTATCCATAAGAAGATATCTCTTATGCAACTTGTTCGTTATAGCGAACACATACGAACAAGAATCAGAGATAATATTATAAGGCTGGTACGAAAGCTATTAATACGAGGCACTAAAAACAAAACAACGTTTATGAATACAAGTTCAAGTCTTCAAGCCCCTATTTCCCCCGTCAAGCGCTGCTACTAGCAATAGGAGTGTACTGCGGAACGGGGTCTGTCGCCTTCTGATCAGATGTAGACTGCGAAGAATCAACCTGGGTCGCTTTCTGATTGTCTTGGGGCGTGGACTTTTCGCCTTGCTTTTTCTCCTCAGTTGCTGGCGGGGGAGCCTGCTTTTGGTCTGCAGGCGGTGGACCAGACGGTGGAGGGGCTTGCTCCTGCGCGCCAGTTGATGGCTGAGGAGGCTGCTTTTGCCCCTCCGCTGCGTTGCCTTCGATCCCGTGATATTCGCCCATCCCAGAGTCTAAAGGGCCGTCGGCAATCTAGAAACCAAACCCACAAAATAAACAGACTCACAAGTCCATCGATTCTGGCCATACGTTTGGTTCGCTTCGGAACGCTTAAATATGAGCCAAAATGCGTGCTGTACATGTACTTGAATCAGCATCCGTGCGTTCCATTGGTGTCACAGACTCACGATGCATCCAGGCAGCCATCCTATGCTGTTGGAATGCAGGTCAGAAAGCAGTACGTATATCGAGATAGATCTCACAGAGTTAAAAGTAAATTCAAGATAAGGTCGGGGCCGCATCCTGTAATGATCGCGACGGCAGCAGGAGGGAAAATAAACGCAAGCTAGTGTTTCATCAGGACGAAAACCTTGACTCAAGCGATGAAGATGCTTACAACTAGAAGGATAAAACTGTCGGCTTGGCTTGCCATAGTGGGCTTCGAGTCAAGGAAGAATGAGCAGTTGAAAGGGGCCTGGGCGAAGTTGAAGGGGGTGTGATGTCATTCTAAGACATGACCGCATTGGGATGACCTGTACTCAATTACTGAGCTCAGCAAAACAGAAAGGAAACGAGCATAAAATGAATAATAAAATAACCAAGGACACGTAGCGCTATTTACACAAGCCAATACACATTCCCTCTCCGACCCACATATCCACATTAAATAGAAAAGAAGGGCTGATCTGAATTTTGTGTTTGCTGTTGCTGCTGCTGAGCAAACGGATTGGGTACACCAGCCCCCGTCTTCTGCATTGCAACACGGCCAGCCTGCGTTTGCCCATATCGCAGAGCACCAACGTTACCAAAGGTATCTTGGCCATCGTCCCGGTTTGCGAACAAGTTCGCCAGGTAGGCATGCTCCTGGTCTGCGCGAGTTGGTGCCTTCCCCGGACCGCTGCCCGAGTATGGCGAACCCTCTGGCTTCGAGTGAGAGGTTGACGAGGTTGGCGCCGGTGAAGGTGTAGAGCCATACGAGGGTGCTGACGAGTTCGCGTAAGTTCCTTGCAAATTAAATTGCGGGCCCAATCCGGTCCCATTCGTTACAGGCGACGGTGTGTGGACCGCAGGTGATGGTGCAAACGGATTGTTTGAACTGAAGATGGCAAATTCAGCGGTAAATAGGACGAACGTGGAGAATCAAACGCACCCGAATCCGGTTGGCTGAGCAAACATTTGCTGTGCCTGTTGCTGTTGTCCTTGGAGGGCCATCTGTTGACGGAGAAATTCTTCCTGCTGTTGCTGTGCCTGTTGTTGAGCTTGCAGCCCCTGTTGCTGACGTAGCCATTCTTGCTGCTGTCTCAAGTATTCCGTCTATGGTCAAATGAGCACATTGATCTGAAGAATCATTCATGTGAAGAGAGTACCTGCATCACCTCCTGCTGTGCTTGCTGTTGATAAGGATTAAACGAAGTGAATTGCGGTTGCATGGTGAGTTGCGGTTGTATGGTAAACTGAGGCTGAAATTGAACACCTGTTGCGTATTGCGTAACATCGACGAACAGGAGGGGGTTATTCAAACCGTTCACAGGCGCCGGTCTGGTCGTACAACCGAGGATTTAATACGACAACCATCCTCTGGGAAAAACACATACATTTGCGCCTGATCATCGAACAATGCAGAAGCGTTCGAATCCTCAACGGCCTTGTTTCGTTTGGCCTCCTCTTCCTCACTGAGTCGAATCGCACGTTGAAGGTCTTTCTCCTGGGCCTGTCGAGCCCGCTCCTCTGCAAGAGTCTTCTTCGATGCTTCGATAGCACGCCTGAGTTCATCATCGTCCCGACCCCTTGCTTGGGGTCTTCTTGGAGGTGGGGCAACCTGCCTCTCTCCGAGTACACCCTCGTCGTCGTCCTCTCCCGGAGCCCCTTGGATCTTTGGATCACGCGTGTTTCGCCGCCGCTCGCGAAGGCGAGCAGTATCACTGAGAAGGCTTGAGATATATTTGGCTTTTTGCCGCACATTGGCACCACAATCCTTCCCATCCTCGTCTACGTATTGAAACTCCTTGAGGGTCTTGATGACGTACAAATTTTCTTTAAAGTAGAGGATGACGTTTTCCGATCCAGCGTGTAAGAGATAATCGAGCACCGTGAGAGACTGTAACGTCTTAGCCTACAACCCAGTGTGGATTGCCGACAGAGGCGGCCTACACTCACCTTGAATACATGCCTCCAGTACTTCCCCTTGTCATTTAGTCGCTTATCGAGCATCTCCACGATTTCGATGAAATCGTTCCTGTGTGACAAAAAAAGGTCAACGACACTAACCTACTACGGCTCGGAGTCCTACCGGACGATAAATGCCCCCCGGTGGCCATCCTTCGTAAAAACGACACGCACTGATTGTAGCTCAATTGTGCAATCTCATTCATCTGCGTTCCGGAGGGCCCCCATGGATCGTTAGACGTGGCGTCCCGCACTTTCGCCTGCGTGTCCGAATAACCCTTGGTGTAGTTCTTGGCAACCCGAAGAGCGCCCTTCCCAAAATGCTGCAACGACATTGCAGTAGGTCGAGATGTAAAAGTCTGTCGTAGGGGGTTATTTCAAACAGAAAAATGCTGCGAACTGTGAGCGGGCGCACTGGTCCTTACTGCGGGTCAACCATTTGAAGGATTGAACAGATATGGAAGGTCAGTCACGCCGATGGTGAAGCGGTTATCATGCTTGCCTTCCAAGCAAGCGGCAGGGGTTCGACTCCCCTTCGGCGTATACGTTTTTATATTTTAGTTTCTGTATGCCTACTCTTCCTCACTAGATGATCATATATTTTTATTTATTTCTGGGCCCTTCAGGGGACACCTTTATGGGGGTGAGAAATAAGCACGTGACATGAGAAGCCGTTTCGGATTTCGGTACCCTTTTTGGTAGGTCGTTTGGTGTCTTCGTCTCAGTTTCAGTGGGTGTGATAATTCGCATTGCTGTTTCCCCCATCATCACTGTCAATGAGGTGGTGGCCTCTACCGCAGGTTGACCGAGGAGCTTTTGTGTGCTGAACGCTGGACGGCCAAGCGAGTGTGGGTATATATATTTACTCTTATACAGCAAGCTGGCACTTATCCAAGGTCTATCCATCTGTCCTCGACAAGCATGGTTACAGGCTCGAAAAAAAACATTATCTACGTCACTATGCTACTGTCGCTCTAGATCGTTCCCCACTCGTCAAAATTAGGACCAACCGGCACTGCGTGTCGGCAGTGGCATTCGCATGGAACGGTGAGTATCTTGCGAGTGTGTAAGCACACTGGCTTACCTAGGTCCCATAACTGGTACATCTACCGTCTGCAATACTGAATGTTAGACATTCAGTATTCTGCCTTTTGGTGTATGTAACAGCTAAGCGTGCGGTGGGCTGGTCCTCTTACAGAGCGGCGATAAAGAGGACGTCAGCTTGCTAAGGCGAGTCGACGACGGCACGCAAGCGATGAGCCTGAGAATCTCAACGGGACATGCAGCCCGTGTTGCCGTGTTCGAACAGCCACCGGTGGACCGCAGCCGGAACCAACAAGGGCGGCGTATTCGTGTGGAACACCGAGGCGCACCAATGCGTCCTCTTGTCACACGAATTTGGGCTCGTATGCGCACTCGATTTCTCGCTGGGCGCGGCGCGGCTCGGTCGCTGCGTCGTATAGCAATGTAATGCCCATTTTGGGACATTGAAACCCGCAGGCGCGTTTTCGGACCTCTGCACCTCGAGGATTGGGTGATGGCAGCAAAGTATTTCACCATGCAGTGATTGGATCGTGACGGCTGCTGGGAATCCTGTCCAAATTTTTGACAGCGAAGATGGCCGATCGCTCGTGACGGTCGCCCCGGCGGGACTTGTCTCCTCTGGCCGATCCCCGATACGGTGGGGGCTTTGGAGTGCGCTCCGCTACCTCGACATGGGTAGTTCATCATGTACTCTGTGGCACGTACTCTCAGGTTTTGGAACACGTCGACCCCTGCCCAATTTGGGCTCATTCATCACACCGAAGACATTTATTCAATCTCAATTTCGCCAGACAATCGGCTCCTCGTAATCGGAGGTCGGAAGAAATTTACCTCTCTCGATTGTCATGCATGGCATATCTGCCCATTTTCTCGCTCAGACCGCCTTTTCATTAGGATTCCATGACTATGCCTCTTCTAGATCGCGCGTTCCAGAAACCAGAAATTTGAATCGACGACGACATGTTTGATCAACGGGAAAGGTATCAACTTGAGAAAGAAGAAGCATCGTTATCTCTGACAATCTCCAAATCACAAGATGTAAAACCTTTTGAACTCGGTTCGCGTTCTTTCATTCGAATACGTCCAGAACGGTGGGGCGCTGCCATGCCGATCAAGTGTCCTCTCCCCTGTCCTCCTACATGCCTAAGCTGACGTGTTTCACGCCAAGTACATACTATCAAATGAATTGCCCGCCCTCGTTTTCGTCGTGAAAGGTACAGCCCTCGCGAGGGAGAGAAAGAAAAGGGATGTCAAATTTGCGACCTGGGCGCTGGTGCAATTTGGTTCTGCTAATGTGATCTCTGTGCTCTTGTTCAAGGTCCGTCTGTGTTCAATACGCTCCATTTCCATCGTGCATACGCTACTTATATCTCCCAGGCCATCCTCGTGTCGATGACCGGAGAGCATACAGTTGTGATATCACGCGTCAACGACCAGATTACCACCGCTCCCTCTGAATGGAAGCACTATGTCGTCCAGGCATGTACGCGACGCACCGCTGCCAACGTCCGCATTCACGTCACCTGCAGGCACACATGTGTCTGCTTCTTGGAAATGCACAGATGGAGAGTGGCGATTACCAAAGTGCGGCGCGAACCAGACTATGGCCCCATGGCCCTGTGTTTGGATATCCGGCTGATATTCTGGGTGAGAACGTGACCGGCCATGTGTAACTTGTCGTCGACAGATCGGATGGGAGTTTGATCTCAAGATCACGATTCCGTGGTATCTCTGCAAAGCCCTTTATGGGAAGCCGGTCGCACAGACGAGGGCTGTCAGTGCTTCTCGAAATGCTCGATGCCCATGATGCAAAAGTCTACACGAGCATGCCACCACCAAGTGGGTTTGCATATCCCCGCCTTACCTAGTATCTTTCGTCAGCTTTTGCCCAGCACTGTCTGTTAAGACACTGAGGCCGCCTTACCGATGACTCGGGCCGACAACGTACTCGACGTGTTCCGCTCTCCGACGCCCACCCCGTTCCTCGAAGCGTGGACTCGGTCCACGTCGACGTGTGGCGTGTCATTCCACGACGCCCTGGTCATCTCCAAAGAGGTAAGCGCGTGTCCTTTGATCCTGGCTGACCCGTGCGTCGGTTTGGGGGAGTTTACGACCCCGAGGTCGAAGGTGTATCGCGCCTTGCGCGAGTGCCTCAAAGCAATGGGCTGCGTTTTCGACGCCCACGCGTGTTTTATGCACATGATGGACGAGCTGGTGGGCCACGAGACGGTGACCCGTTGAAAACGCAGGATTCGCCGCTGGAAGGTATGCTACTCGCATCGTGTCAGATCACGTATCACAGATTTATTTTTATGTGCGCGAGCAAGCCAAAAGCTGTTTCTCGAACGTGGACGATGATCTTTCAGATGCCGCACAGGGGTGGACCAAGCTCGTTTTTTTCTACGTCAATCGAGTCATCACTCTTTTCCGTCGGAACGGCCATTGGTGCTGCTACTACCCTTGACGGCAGGAGGGCATACGTTTTTCTTTTACTCGAGCGATGCTCCAATTCCGATCATTCAACGTGTGCGTCTTGGCTGACCGATCACGCCAAGTTGTCACCCGAATGCACCCATCAACATTTCGATGATCATCACCCACTGCCAGCCGCCAGGCATAACGGACCCTAGCAAAAAAAGTAAAACCCATCACTGAAAATCTGAAAACACGGGTTTGAAACAGCCTCGATGTGATCGCCGTGCAGGATGGATCCTGCGCTACCAATGTATCATTGTGATGGAGAATTCAAGGGGAGCACGGTGTCGTTGATAACGGGGGAAAAAAAGGGGCAGTGTGGCCACCGACCTCGGGCTCTCCACAGAACGTTGAACGTTGGGTTTCTCCGAAAAAGTGACACGGGTTTTGTGTCCCTCTTGAAACGCTCCGTTTGTGGACATACATACAGTAGATACCGGGGTAGGGCTCCGCGAGCGGAGATGAAATTTGGGCCAAACGATACGTACAGTATGGGCTGCCATCCCTCGTATTCTGTAATTATTAGTTTAGCCTCTTGTCGAACTGTGGAAACTCTTTGCGTGCGTCTTGCAGTGTTTGCTAACTGGATCATCACCAGGAGACAGCAAGCGCTTTGAGAGCCCCGTCACTGACTGTGTTTTCGACTTGATGGGTCGTTGTACACGACTTGGACGCACATACTTCCCATTGTAGAAGTAGATGATGACATCTGTGCGCTAGGGCTCCCCTCAAGTCGTGATAACAACACAAGAAATGTGACGGAGTTCATCTGATGATTATAAACATCGGAATATGTTTACTACCCGATACTCGTTAATAGGATCGCTTTTCCCTAATATACTAAACGCTGCCATGCCCACCCCTGTCGGTTTATCATATACATATCAAGGGCCGATGATGATCATGTCCACCCTGATGCATCTCGACTGATCCCCGGTGTACCAACCCCCCTGAGCTCGTCTATCAAAAACGTTTCAGATATCACCTGATAGTACTAACCCCCTACCGAGAAACGTACGTACCACCGCACCAAATTTTTTACCAAGGCATACCCACAAAAAAAATGTTTAGACAAGTCGCGCAAAAAGTGTTGTTTCGTACAGCAAAACCGAGAAACTTGATTAGCGAGAGCGAGAAATTAAAAGTCGAATGGACCAAGACGCCAAGACGACGAGCCCCAAGAAAGCTAGGGACAAGCGAAAAAGCAAGAAAATAAATGCATCATATGAACAGGATAAATTAACGTTCTGGAAAAGACGTTTGATAGCGCGCCCTCCACAAAAATAGAAAAAAAGGCCCAAGAGAACCGTTGCAGTCCAAAAACGATCTCGCTCAAAAGTACCCTGGACCAGGACGGTTAGGTAGAGGCGGGAGAGGGGGCGCCTCGCGATCGGGCCAGCACTGACTCCCATACACTTCCTCCCCGTTCTCGTCCAGGCCGTCATGGTCGAGGAGATACATCGTTCGCCTCCCGGCCGTCTTGTCGTCGGAAGGGTACAGAGACGCATCGTCATCCTCGTCAACATAGCTCTTGGAAGCGGTATCGTCGACGTCAGCATCATTGTCATCGTAAAAAGAACCGCTGCTGCTGTCTGGCTGCATTGCCGAAGAGTAAACGCTCAAACTGGCAGTGCTTTGATATGGAAGCGGAGACTTGATGCCCAGCCTGGCTTCGCTAAAAGTAGACGAAATAAGCTGCCCGCAGCTTGCTTCAGAAACGACAGATGCACTCGTCGTCGGCCGGGAACTTTCGGGCATGTGCAACGAATCCGCCAAATCCTCGTTACGTTCCGACACAGAGGAAACGTGAGACGATCGTAGAGACCGCCCGGAAGATGATTCGGAGCGCGTCGCTAAGCTCAGCGAAGACGGTGTCGAAAAGATCTGTGACAAGGGCACAGAAGATACGGACGAAAGATGCTCATGGAATTTCGAAGGCGGCCCTATCGGAGTACGCGAGCGTGTGCTTGGGGTCGGACATGGAGACGGGGGTAGGGGCACATCGGGAGGTGGTCGCCGCGGGGACGGGGGCGGGCCATGTAGGATCCTTCGTTGCAAAAAAGCGGGTGTAATGCCCAAGCCAGCTGGGACCGTCGTTCCAGACCCTTGTCGCCCGGCAGGATCTTTCCCGTTGGGTAAATCACTCTCGGAACTAATTAAAGGCTCGCTGTTACGAACAAGCGCGGCAGGCGGAGATAATGCTCCACGAGAAAGAAGAGGCCTGAGGGGAGATGCCCTGCGTGGGTTTAGCGGTTGCGTTGACCCTGGTGTGGGAATAGAGCGCGCGGGGGCACCTCTTCTGGATGGTGTAGTCGGTGCAGCACGTGGTGCCTCATTCGACTGAGCTGAGGGCGACGGAGGGGGCTGGGGGAGAGGGAGAGTTGGCGGAGGAGCCGGCGGGGGTAGGTTATGGTGCTGCCTCGAGGACGAATTAGAGACAGACTTGGTGGAAGGAAATGAAGCAGTCGAAAGGGGAGTGCTCGGCACGGAAGGCGGAAGAGGGAACGTGGCAGCTGTAGCGGCAGGAGTCAGTACCGTCGGTGGAGCGGAGGCCAAGGCAACGAGCGGCGAAGGAGACCGCTGAGGGGCAGAGAGGTCCAGTCGTT
Organism: Austroboletus novae-zelandiae; assembly: GCA_038090275.1. Taxonomy (NCBI): domain Eukaryota; kingdom Fungi; phylum Basidiomycota; class Agaricomycetes; order Boletales; family Boletaceae; genus Austroboletus; species Austroboletus novae-zelandiae. The sequence goes on along the minus strand of JBBPML010000294.1, from coordinate 21,725 downwards.
GTGGAGGTGCTGATCTCGGCTGGAGCGGTGGTGGACTCTTGGTTATTCGTCGCCTTGGAGGGGAGGCGGGTGGGTTGATCAGGTTAAGAGACAAGGGAGTAAAGCCGGGCCGCGTCGGTGATGATGGTGCCGCACGACGTTCGAGTGGTTTCGGACTCGAAGGTCTTGGAAGGACAGGGATGGCAGGCACGGGAGGTATAGCGTCTTCGTCTTCATCGTCACTTGCACGTGTAGATTTTTTGGGGCGCCTTCGGAAGAAAGCCATCGCACGCGACTTAACCTTGGCTGAAGATTTTCCTTGAGATTTGTTGGAAGACGCAGAAACGTAGCCACCGTCTGACACATAATCGCCTTCTTTCTCGCTCGTCTTGTTTGCGTCGGGACGTTTTGAGCCCTTGGCTTTGGATTTCGGAGGCTTATCCTTGGCCTTGGGTGGATTACCCTTTGAAAGATACTGGCCTTCGCTGGCGTAGCCGGAGGCAGGCAATGCAGGGCTAGGGTTTTTGTGGGTGCTGTAATGACGTAAGCTGTCATCCTGACTACGTGAGCGCTCGTTATCCTTGAGCGATTTTCCGGACGAGATTCCGTTGGCATCTGTGCGATGGGATGCATGAACGGATGAGTCGAAGGGGGAGAACAGTTGTAGCTGGTCCGAGGAAAAGTCGCCAAAATGCACGTGCGGAGGTTCAGCGACGCTTGGCTTGCGAACGTGAAAGACGTGTATGGGCGGGATGGCCGCACTAGGAGCGTTGTTACTGGGAGAGTTGAGGGAAGACGTTTCGTCCGACGTGGAATTGGAACCCGACAGGAGAGAGGGCATGGTTACCTGGAAAATTGAAATTGAGGTGAGCGGGACCGCAGATCGGACGGAAGAAATCGGCGGACGCAGACCTCGGCGTCGTCCTGGGTTTGGTCGATGGCGACGACATCCGGCTTGAGAGCGCCGTCCTCTGGCTCCTCTGAGAGAGGGTTGTTGAAAATCCAGCTTGCGACGGCGGAGTTGTGGGCCCAGCCGAGTTCGAGGGCGGTCTCGAGGACGGAGGCGCGGACGAGACGGGAGTCGCGCTGCGGGTCTCGTGGGCTGGTGCGGGGACGGAGGTGGGGCGGTTCAAGGGGCATGGTGAAGAGAGGCGGAAAGAAGGGCGATAAGAGGGAACGTTCGCAGCTCAGAAACGCGCCATACAGGGGGAAATCCAGTCCGCGCTGAATGCGTGAGGAGAGAGCCGCAACGGTGTTTGGCTCGCCTGCCAATTGGGGAACACGCGATCATCTCACTACACCTCCGAATATTATGCATAAACAATTTTCATACCTCGCATGTTTGCCGCAGGAATCGTCCGCGACATACGCGCTCGCATTCCTTGGTATCTCAGCGACTGGTCGGATGCCTGCAACTACAGAGTCATCCCGGCCACAACCCTTGTCTTCTTTGCAAAGTACGCTCTCCTCGCCAACACGGCCGTCCACTCACTCCCTCTGCAGCGTCCTGCCTGGCATAGCCTTTTCTCTCGATCTGATAGAGACGACCCACAGCTACGGCGTCACAGAAGTGCTCGTGTCCTCCTTCATGGCCGCCTTTATATTTTCCGTATTCGGCGCGCAACCCCTCACTATAGCCGGCGTCACCGGTGACGTTCCTGCCCCGAGCTCATCACCTGTCAATTCATGCTTGTCCAGGTCCAATCACCGTTTTCAACAAGACCATTTATGACATCACCCAAAAACAGCCAAACCCACCCGACTACCTCTCCTTCGTCGGCTGGGTGTACCTCTGGGCTGCCATCATCCACTGGGTCACTGCCGCCTTCAATTGTGAGTGCGCTTATACTGCCGTCTCGGTCTACTCTCATACGGTGTATATAGGGTGCAATTTCTTGAGATACGTCACCCTCTTCTCTTGCGACATCTTTGGCTTTTATGTTTCCTGCGTCTACCTTCAGTATGGCGTACAGGTCATCACTCGCCAGTTCACCGAGAGTACCGATGGCGCATTTGTCGGCATCATACTGGCCCTTTGCATGCTCGTCACCTCCTTCCTCTTCCAGTCGCTGTCAAAAATGGCCTATTTCCATCGGATCGGCCGTCGCTTCTTTGCAGATTACGGCATGCCTATATCTCTCATTGCTTCTACTGCCTTGGCATACTGGGGCCGTTTCGATGCCGCACACACAACCACCCTCCCAACAAGCGGTGCTTTCCAGGCCGCCAACGGAAGACCCTGGCTCGTTAGGTTCTGGGAACTCGGTACCCAATGGGTCGGCATCGCCCTCCCGTTTGGCATCGTACTCTGGATCCTCTTCTTCTTTGACCACAACGTCTCTGTATGTCCTCGAGACTACTTTGACTCGAATGAAATCGCTCACGTTGCTACTAGTCACTGATTGCGCAGGGCTCGCAATTTCCTCTGCGCAAGCCTCCGGGTTTCCATTATGATTTCTTTCTGCTCGGAATTACGACATTTATTGCCGGTCTCATCGGTATTCCCGCTCCGAACGGATTGATTCCTCAAGCGCCCATACATACGGCCTCTCTCCTTGTCATGCGTGCAAAGTCAGATGAAGACAAGGAAAATGCGACGCTGGACATCGATCCATTCCCTTCCACCTCCGAAAAGGATGCTAGAATGGCACAAGAAGTCCCCGTCGCCGTGGTCGAACAGCGCGTCTCGAATCTGGCTCAAGGCAGCCTCTGTCTCGTCCTCCTTACCGGACCCTTTTTGCACCTCCTCCACCTCATCCCGAGAGGTGTGCTCGCCGGGCTCTTGTGAACATTGCATTGCATTTTTTCTTCGACGTCAGCTGATTGTCGTGTAGTTGGTACATGGGTGCAGATGCGCTACAAGGAAACGGCATCACACGCAAATTGCTCTTCTTGCTCCGAGACAAGGCGCTCACGCCGTTGGACGAACCTCTCCGAAAGGTGCGCCGGTCCCGGGTGATCTTGTTCGTCGCCATCCAGCTGGCCGGTTTCGGCGCGACCTTTGCTATCACGCAGACGATAGGTACGTCCGTATATGCGGCGTCTATGCGATTCCGCTCGCCCATGCTCATGGCTGCCGATGACTGACGTAACTTTTGTCTACAAGCCGCGATTGGATTTCCGGTCGTCATTCTGTTGCTAGTTCCGCTACGGACGGTGTGCGTTCCCCGACTCCCGTTCACGCCCGAAGAATTATCCATTCTTGATGGTCCGACGGCGTCTCCTTTCGTGAGTACTTTTTCTTGCATAGAGCCTAATCATGATGATGATTCTTCACAGACGATGGAATCAGTTGGAGGCTCGATGGATGCTCACGTTTAGATACATTAAATCATTCCGATACATATATATATGTGATGCGTTGGATCACGCTATAATCGATTAGACGACCGTCCGGGCACTCTTTTCCCCACTGTTCAGCGTGCTCGGAGACGTTATTGCAGGTACCGCCCCCATAAAATCACTTGCATGTAGTGTCTCGTTCAAGACGCGACGCAAAAGACGAACGAAACTTCCGGTACATACATAGGTGCCGTTGAAGTCGGGAGGAGGTTATTATTTACATAATCCCGACGACTTTCGTGGCGGATGATGTTTTACATAAGCGGTGCCCAAAATGTCAGCCACCCCTATGTACTACTAAAGATCGATCTTTGCGGCCCACACTTCTCTTCCCGTCAACCCGTCAACAAACAACCTCGACGCTACGATGCAGCTCAGCCCGACCACCAAACGTTCCCTCCGACTCACCGAGAAATGCCTCGTCCTCGCCACATACCTGCTCGTTCCCCCTGTCTTGGTATAGTTCGTCCACACCAACCCTACGAACTCGTTCTTCCTCTACTTCTCGATATTCTTGGCCGCCTTCTTCGGTACGGCACTCGTCTGTAGAGGCGACGAATGGAGATACACCCTCCATATTGTAGGCTTAGAATTCTGGGGTGGACCCTGGTTTGTTCAATATGTCGATAGGAAACCGAAAAGCGGGGGGTCAGGTAAGCGTCCCGTCGTTTGGTTTTGATCGTACATTGATGGACGGTATGTCAGATCCTCGAGGGTTTGTCGCGTTTGACCTCATGAGCGTGATGGTCATCGTGGTAGTGGCACTTGGGTTACATTTTGCTTTCGACGGCGTGTTCTGTGCCCTAAACGGGAACGGCGCTCCGGCTGTCGAGGAAGACCATGAACTGGTGAAGGAAGGTGGTATGTTACCATTTTATGTCCACGACGTGAGTGATTGTGTTTTTTTACTGTATCAGGTGGCATACTGATGGATTCATGGTTTTCACCTTTCTAGACGCCTGACTCATACCGTCAGGTGCAGGAGAAGTGCATCTTCAGTGAACTTCAGTAAGGACAGACAGCACTTTGACACATTATCATTATTTCTATTGTTGTATGTATGCATCGCATGTAATGGACTCCGAATCAAATTGTACTTGTTTCATGGACAAGCTTGAAGCTTCAGTGTCCCTCGTCATGTCCTAGGGGGTGAGAGAAGAGTCAGAAGACAGTTTCGTAAACTGAACACGCTCACCGGGTCAGATCCAAGTGACACACTGTTAAACCGACTAATCTGAGCGTGTGTCTTCCCCCAGGTCAATGAAAGCAGATTCGAGGATGGCCAATCATTGGGTGTCCCAGGTCTCGTCTCTTCACGACCCAGCGCTCCCGGCAGTCAGAGGTCTTATTACTAGTATTAGATGGGTACCACCAAATTATAGTCCTTTTCTTTGTGAAGACGGCAGACGACTGAGAGCCCTTCGGGACTAACTAAGACAAAGAAACTAGATGAGAAAGTACAAACGATTGAACGAAAATACAATTGCAGCGACAGATGGCGAGATGATAACGCAGTGTGTGGGAGCTCGGAGAAAGTGAAGTCGTGAACTTGAAGTGGGATGGAATACGTGGTATCGCGTGCACGGAGGCTTGGGGAGGCTCGAGAATGTGGGCCAAGCTGGACATGTAGGGCTGTCAGGTGGCGACGGAGATAGCAAGTCCCCGTCAATGTTCTCCCGTCGTCTACTCGCCTACACTTACAAGGCACTACAAGGGGAGCGCACACCGTGTGCCAGTCGTGCAAGAGCGGCGAGACGGAAATTAAAGGTTGCGCGAGGATATACAAGAAGGGTGGGGTGCGATGGTGGACGTAGGGCCCACACGCTCACAGAGACAAATGGAAGAGGCGACTCGGAAGTCGTAATGACGGCGACGTCCGCGTCGAGTGCGATGGCATGCGCATGCAGGGATGAGGTGAAGAGAGCAAGGGATGGCGCGGGTGCTTGCTACGAAGAGCCTCGTTAACGAAAGCAACTGGTCATCGTCTGCCGACAATCGAATGCCCGGTTTTTTCTTCTTTTGTTCGTGATTGCGCCTACCTCCACGACCCACAGCTGGATTTGAAAGGTAAGTTTCATTAATTCGTTTTGGTGTGTGTTCGGATGTCGTACCCAGGCATGTTCATATCTTTCCGCGGCGTTATCCACTTGTCTCCTCGCTGCTCTTTGCACCTGGTGCAAAAATCCAAGGGGCTACTTTCCTTCAGCTCAGGAATAATGTTGAAGTTATTTATCCATGCCAGACGACGAAAATCATCAAATTATGTATGTGAAGGGAAACGGTTCGTTGCCATGGGACAGGTGAACGCCGTTGGGGGAAACAACGAGAGCTGATCTCGCATTCATGTCAATCGAGGGTCCAGATTCGTGTATCTCTCGAGTGACGGAAAAGCTGACCAGAGTGAATTGGTTCATTTCACATGTCACGGCTCCCGAACCGGGAATGACCATTTGAGTTTGTTCTACACGATGAGCGGCTCACGGTCCAAGACATCGTGCAACGCGAGTTGGAAGATGCCGAGTTTGTATACCTGTCGGCACGTCATACGACGGTGGGACCGGATGAAATGATTCATCTGGCGTCGGCGATGCATTTTGCTGGGTTTCGTTCTGTGATCAGGACGATGTAAGCGGTCGACGACGAGTAGGCGAACAAGATCACATCGGTGTTCTATGAGAACGTGATTGATGAGTCGGGTCGCTTGGATTATACCGACGCGACGTATGCATTACACAAGACGACGAATGAAGTGAAGAATGTAACACCTGATCAAAGTACTGTGATCTGTTGAAGGATCGATATGTCATAGACGTGCATCGTATATCCGTCGGAACGCGGCGCGATTCGGCGACATGCCGACTGTCACCAACCTGCTTTTTTCTTAGAAATGTTGTGGACCTACTCCATTCGTGCAAGTATTTGTGGTGTACGACCGTTCCGCGACCGTTTTTCACGTCTCATCTCGCTTGCATTGTCCAGCTTTTATCCAGACGCGTTGATAACCATTGAAGCTGACACATAGCGAGAGCAGGCGTTGATGGGTTAGTGCTACACGCTAGAGGTTACGGAGGAACGTACTAGGCAAAGCAACGAGTAGCGAGCACAAAGGTCACCAGCCATGACGACTGTGCTTCAGAGCAAGCGCAGCCACAGAGCACGTGCCCACCTTCCCTCGCACTGCCCACCCGCCACGTGACTAGCCCTCTCCTCGACTCACGTCCTCCGCACCTCTCCGATCGCCCCACGTCGAGTTTGACCTCATGATCCCGGCCATGTCGCACTTGACGGCAATCTGCCATTTGCCTCCACATGTGTAGAGCCAAGTGGTATGCTACTCGTCATGTACGATACAGCGTGACAGTGATATAAGTTAAGTTCTCCAGTTGTAAAACGTCGTATATATATATTTCAGCAGAGCCGCTTTTTGCCCTCACTTGTACACGAAACATGCCAACAGAAAGACACACCAATCCCGCTCTCACATCTTTACATCCCTAGTACGCAAATCCCTCCCTCTTTACATTCCGAGGATCGATCCCCATCTCCTTCAACGCAGAAAGCGCCGCCCGTTCAAAGTCTTCTGGTCCACACAGGTAGGCTTGCCTTTCTTGTACGTTTCCAATGTTCAGCTCTCGTAACGTTTCCTCGTTCAGCCGGCCTGTATGTTGTATCACCTCGGTATCTGCTGTCTCCGGTGTAAATGAAGAAACAGACGACCGAGAAAATATGTGAATTGATAGTTTTCCTGGAGCTTCATCGCCAATCTGGCTCTCCGTGCGCACCCAGGCCCCAAGGATAAGCGGAAGCAAGACGTCTGGCTCGCGCGTAGACAATATCAAGATTATGTCGTCCGCGCATCGGGCCCCGCCTCTGTATCTCTCACGTAAACCGGCCAACATGGCAAGGAATGGCGTCACCCCGATTCCACCCGCGATCCATAACCACCTCCGAGTCGTATCAGGGTGAGAGGGTAGATCGACGCGTGATCCTTGTCCATGTTCAAATGCATTCACTTCTGCAGGTATTGTAAAGTCGCCTGCGATTCCGACCAGAGGAATGTTGAGCAGCATGGGCCGCGCATCCTCCAAGAGCTCGGGGCGAGACTCGTTCAACTTGTGCGCGATCGCAAAGAGGGCGCCGGTCACTACCCCTCCGGGCTTGTGCCGCATCGTGAGCCTGAACAGAGAGCGAGCATCGCTGGCCGTATGTGTACCCTCAGAAGACGAACCGGCCCAGCGACTCGATCCGGACACGGTCCACGTTCGTACCCGGTCGTCGTTGACGCTAGACGGATTCCCAGCGGCCATGTGCTGATACGGTAGTGCGCCGACGAATGACTTGAAATCCAGTACGGCTGTTTGTCCGGGAACGATAGCAATAGGTGTCGGTGATTCAAACGTGAACGTTGCAAGGTCGCGCGAATGTACTTTGATGTGCGTGAGGGTGACCTGTGGTCGTTCTTGGAGATCGTCCACAAAATACGTCGACGTCATTTCTTCAGCAAGCAGTCGGACGGGTGGAGAATAAGGACTGCGCTGCGCTTCCGTTCCCTGTCTCTGGCGGACGGGCATGGCGTCCTCGACCAGAATATAGCCCGTCACATGAACGGTCGTCAATCCGTTCACACGAGGCATGAGTCGTTGCGCGGCGGGCCCAACGTGGTTGTAAGCCTCGCCCGTGAGATAGAGAACGGTTCCTGTCTCGAATGAAACGAACGTGACACCGGCGAGCGGCGTGGCCTCGATGTTCCCGAGAGACGTAAGTAACCGGTTACCTTGCGTCGCGAGCATGAGTGTCGACGTCCCAATGATCATAAAAACGATGTCGACCTACCAGAGTAGTCTGGAATCACGAGCGTCCGACCATCGCTCGGTCGAACGCGTGCAAACCCTGGTTTGCCACCCCGCTGATTCATTCCTACGTGTGATGGGAACCGTTCGCGGTCTTCCCCTGCATCATAGTACGTCCCCAGAAAAAGCGTATCAGATCCCTGAATGAAGGATATGACGTCATCGGGCAGTCGCTCGTCGGGTGACAAACTGAGACAGTGATGAATGACGTGTGGATGCGTGTCCGGAAATGGCACAAGATCCCGCACGTTGATGTACTTTGGACAGTTTCTGTCACGGAGAAATACGTCAGAATATAAGCGGGCCACGTGGTATAGGAAGAGGAGTGTAGGTAGTACGAACCCAATAGCTTCGTTCACGACAGACCGCACGCTAATAATCGGTCCATCGCTTTCGAAGGTTTCAATGTGCCCTGCAAACTTGTTCCGTCTCCGCGTCGAAAACTCGACGCCGATCCCCGCGATCAACACAGGCCTCGTGGATGGGCTGATGTTCCGAGGAAAAGGATCGCCCTCCCACAGGTGCGCGTTTAGTGTCAGCTCGCCGAAGTTCCGGCTGGTCGCAAACCCAGGACGGCCGTCTGGGCCTGCGAGGATCGAGGCCCACGGACGGCCGCTGTCGTCGATCGTGGCGACGGGAATGAAGGGTAGTCGTGTTGTGTAGAATGTCTGGTGTTGTTCACTCATCTCAGGCTGTATCCATGTCCACGCCTGGGACATCGCTTCTTCGTAGCCCATCTTTTGATGGATGGCATGCTCGCCCTTGTGCCAGCCGTGGAGGGGCATTATGAGGTTTGTTTGATGGGTGTCTCTGATAGCGAACAACGTTTGATTTAGATATACTAGTTTGCTAGTCAGCCCGAACCCTCGACCGAGATCGGTTAGTCATCGATGAAATTGTGATAAGTACCCCGTTTTGTAAGCATCGTCAATCCAGGCACTCCATTTGATCACGTAGATAAGTAACATAGGCAATGGCATCAGACCTTTCCACTTCAAAACTCTGTCTCTTGAGGATGCACTACGAGTTTACGAGCGCTGACTTCACCACGCTCGAGCCTCTCAAGCCCCGCCTTTACGCCGTTCAACCCGCCCGGCAATACTTCTATGATATTCGGCTATCATCAGGAAACATCAGTACCGTCGGGGGATATAGAATGTAAAGGTGACAAACCTTGATTTTGCCCTCGGCGAGCCATCGCGACAACTCGCGCATGAAGCGCTGCCCAAACTGACGTACGCCCGGGGTTGTCACCTCGAACGACCCCCACGCATGCAACACCTTCTTTCCGCTCTGCTCGTCGTGTCTGGGCAAGAACTGAAGAAAGACCTCGGCGAACTTGCCCCCCGGCGCAAGCGCTTCGTATGCAATGCGTTGAGTATCTTCAACAGAGATGGCATCAAACGCATAGAGTAAGGGCGAGTCACCACATATTTCTGTAATGCGTTCATGCAACGATTCTTTGGATAGATGGCGATCGAGGACGTGGGTCGCTCCGAGCGACTGTAAATAATCTGTGTTATGCAGGGACGCGGTAGTGATGATCGGTGAAAACCCAGACAGCTTAGCAAGCTGAATGGCTAATGGTTTTGTCAATACCCATGGACGATGATGCACCTCGTAACGTACCGTATTGACCGAGAGAACAAGCTCCTGCCATGATTAAGATGGGTTGGCCAGCGTATTTGCCAACCCCACCTTCATCTTCGAACGGGGCAGTATACCCGAACCCATGAGGTTCTGGGATATAGGTGGCAGCTACGAATGGCAGGATTCCCGCACAAATAGAGGCAGCTTGATCAAAGGTGATATTGTCAGGGATCTGAAGATCAATGTAAGCCAAAATTGGGCGATGATTGGTGTCACTGTAAACACCTTTCCTACGATATCTGCCGAAACAAGTGTGTATTCTTGGAACGCCCCGAACTTGCTCTCAAAATTGAATTTCGTGACGTAAAACCTACGAAAAATGTGAGTGTGATTATCAAAGCGGACGATAGTGAGACAGCAAGTACACGTTGTCTCCAACAGCAAGGTTCGTTACATCATCGCCGAGTTTTTCGACGACCCCAGCACCTTCAAAGCCTAGCACGACAGGAAAGTTCTTCATCAGGAAAAAGCCGGCCTTGGCGAAATGCGAGTCCCCGGGATTGAGAGAAACGGCGACGTTTTTGACGAGAACATCCCCGGGACCGGGATCTAGTATTTCATTACCAGCGAGGGCAAAGACCTTTCCGATTTTGTTGAGCCAAAGTGCTTTCTGGGATGCCATGGGTAAGACGGGTGGGAAGTGACTAGGGGAGCTATATATCCCACCTGAACTTCCAAATCCTGACAGAGATGATGACATGAACTAGGGCGTGTTTATTCAGCTTGGATTGAATAAAGGTAAGCTTGATGAGGATGACGTGATGACGTGAAAACACTGATGTCAAAAAGAAAGAAAGAAATCACGTGATATATGAATGAGTCGCGGATTATTGACAGTTGCGGACCATCGAGTCCATGCAGGGTAAGCAAAGCCATTGGGATGACACTGCGCACGAAAAAAGTAGCACGACTGTGCATCCCACGCCGCGAACGTGAGCGCCACTACTTCGCCCTTTCCAATACCGAGGAACCAGAGGACTTGTTCGTCGATTCCGTCAGGAAGATGCTGGTCGACGTATAAGAGGAACTGCGCATATTTCGCTACAATCTCGTACCGTTTGATAATATTGTCCGCCGTGGACATAATGAGGCAACAGCGTTTCGCCAAACCTTCCAACCAGGATCGACGGAGTGTCTGGTTTGGAATCATACACAAGTATTAATATCTCTGACAGACCCAGAGGTGCCGTCCCATCTGTAGCAGTAGTCTCAAGAGCGCGTACCTAGTGAAGGCAAGAATTAAACAGGATGACACGAAGCACTCACATGGGCGAAGGAAGATATATCTGTAGCAGCAAGAGACCTTGCAGATTCGTCTAGGTGGCGACCCTCCGTCAATGAGAAAGGTCAATAGAGAAGTCACTTTCATCCCTCCATTCCGCTAAGCCAAATGTGCAAAATAAAGGGTGTTCGTAATACCGCTCGTAGCACTCATTGAGGTCCAGACAGTAGTAAACCAATGGAATACCTTGCCAACTGCCGGTACGACGGTGACGTCGATGTTGAGTGCGACGGAGGTGACTTTAAGAGGTACTTGTGCAAACGGAACTGCGAGAAAATACTGTTTTGTGGAACTTCATGACACGCTGCAAGTGCGTGATCCCACCCAGCGAAAAACACAGATCTGTACACCACGTCAGGAGTAACAGACGAACGTAAGGAGACGTACATACCAGTAGACTCTGCATGATCTTTCGACTGGTAATGTCGTAGACCTTTCCAGCGGCATGGACTGCGAGCCTGGCTCTGATCGGAGGCGGTGGCTCCATAGACTCGTGAGTGGTACACCCGAGACGCGCCTTCTTCGTTGGGGAATCTTGTGGATGATTCTTGGTGCTCGTATCCTTGGATTTGGAACATAATATTGATGAGTGAGGATAACAAAACAAACACACAATCGATGACTGCGATGCCATCACCAACCGGAGACGCCGTCAGCAGTGGGCATTGAGCGTGTGTGGATTCGGCTGACTAGTAGTGTAAATGGCACGCTGATCGTAGACCTAAATGGCGATGACCATGTCAACGAGAAGAGTTGTACGACAAGTGGTATATCTGAGCCAGAGTCAGCATCCGGTTGGACCCGATGAGTTGATCAAGAATTAACTTACCAAGAGCAAGTTCGATAGCATATTTAGTCACCGTCCCGGCAGAAATGACTCACGAAATAATATGCACATTGTGCCTTCGAAACCTTACATGAATGAAAGGAAGCCATCTCCTCATCGAATAGTCTCTTGTCTTCCGTTGCCGTCTGACATGTAGAGGAAAGAGCAAACCCACTACGCGGACGTGACAATGCAACAATATCGGATACCTTTAGTTGGCGCCCATCTGCGAAACAGAGTCCACTGGCGGTCGTCTTGAACTCCATGCACGCAAAGTGGACCCAGTCGGATTCTTTCATAAAGAAAGTACTTCCCCAGACAACTGCGAGCCCTTCAGGACTGAGAAAAATAAACGTGACAAATAAGCATGAATAATATGACTGCAGTGACAATTAGAGAAAGATGATAATGTGGAGAAGGCGAGGCGGTAAGGAACGAGGGCATGTGTGGAATCGTATGCACGGAGGCTGGGGGAGACTCGAGAGGGTGGGTCAAGCTGGACGTGCAAAGTTGCGAGGTCGCGACAGAGACGGAGAGACGCAGGGCACGACAAGGGGGGCACGCGTTCGCGAAGGACGGGGTGTGGCCTGAGGCTTGATGCCGAACAAGGGCAGATGCACATCCTTGTGCCAGTCATGAGGCAAGGTTGTGCATATGCAAGAAGGGTGCGGGGACATAGAAGACGCGAAGTCCGAGTAAAATTGGAGAAGTGGAAACGGAAACGGAAAACATGCGCCTGCAAGGGAGAGACAGCTCGCCAGCCTTGGCGGACATCCCCATGTGACCGGATCTTCCGCTAACAATACAGGGTGAGAATAACAACGGCAGCGAGAGGTCTTTTTATTACATGGCACTGGCATAACTGGGAGGAGAGTTGACTGTCGGAAAGGGCGGAAATCCGGAAGAACCCGGCTGTGCGCGTAAGCACCAGCCAATCGGTACTGAACTTAGTTCTCTCACACCGCACTAATTCCAACTTGAGTTCATCAATGCGACAAGTCCGAGTCATTCAGACAGTGTAGGAAAATCATTTCAGAATATCGTGCAGAACGAGTGAGTAAACTAGTTCAAGAAGAAACTTACAGATTTCGAGTCCCAAGGTTTGGATTCATTGAATAACCTCGAAGTTCGTGAACTCCACATCGCTAGAGATTACCCTCTGCTATGGGCACGTGTCATGTTAAAATTTACTCATGGCTTCTGTGCTAATTATAAAAACAGGAACGAGGCTGATTACATAGCTGAATGCGAGTGGATTCGACCATATCAGTGGCCTCGTCGATGATAAGATAGCGCCTGAAAGCTACATGCCAGTTAGTTTATTTTCTTCCTGTCGTTACCCAAACTCTCCACAACTTCAGTTTTGTGCTGCTTACTTGAGTGACGTGGCCACTTCTCTGGTTTTACTTAGCATGCCGCCGCTTTTCCACAGCAGTGCCTTCCGAGGTTCCAAGCTCTCTTGGTTCGTTGTTACCGGTCGCCGCATCAGAGTACCGGTGGCGATGATTCTATTCAATAGCACGTTCCCTGTCATTTTATCCCCCCTTGTCAAGGACACTATTCCTTTTGAGAGATCAAGGAACCGAGCTCCGAAAGGATGCCCTGTGCATATCGGAAATCGAGGCTGCGCTCAATTCCCATTGCTTGATACTGTCACGTCCCACGGCTACATACCGTATAGATATTGTTCTCCCATCCTCACCCGGCCTTTAAGCACCCCCATTAGCCTATGTCATGGTGAACATTAGCAACGACTATGGTGCACTCCTCATCGGAGGGCTACTCGCGTTCAGGCAAGGGTTACATTCTAATACTTTCCACGTGTTAACCGCATCTGTCGTAGCCTGTCTGGATGCGTCAATGCACAGTATATATTATACTGGAAGTTCTGCTCAGAGGATCGGTGGACCAAAAAGTCGTTGGTGAGTCGGATGTAACCCCCCAACTTCTCAGCCTCGACGTACTTCCAGGTGACAGTGGCATGGTAGGTGTAGATATTTTGGCAGCAACTCGGATGCTGATGAATTCAAGGTTTCTCGATCTGTGTCATTCTTCGTTCGTTGCCATCACAGTATGGCGTATGGTGTTCTTTTCTCATGGCAATTTGGAGAGGTTAGACGTCATTCCTTGGTGAGCAAATTTGATTATATCTTTGAGAGACTCATTGAGTATGCGTGTGCAGGAGTGCCGGGGTAAGTCGTGTTTTATTGCAGAGTGGACTATAATTATTGAAATACACTCTAAGGTGGCGGTGGGGTTGACCGTGAGGCAGAGTCTTACTCCTAAGAAATGAATTCTGACTGCTAGTTCCAGGCAATAGTGACGCTTATGGTGCAATGGCAAGTCCTCCCTGGGATATACACCATTATTTTATTAACACTTGAGCACTAGGTTTTATGCCCATAGAATATATAAACGTTTGTATCCCGTTTTCAGCACGACACGTCAATTATTTACCCGCATCGTCTGCATAGTGCGATACCGTAAATTATTGGTTGCAAGTTTGGTGGTAGGGACCCCATATTGCGATGTCTGTGATTGCTAGATCTCATTAGCATCTTCTATCTAGGTTGTTCTCGCATTCATCCGCTTTGGTATGTAATACCGTGGAACTTAATATAAGCTACTGATATGTAGTCACTCACAGTCGCTGCAATTAGTAAATAGTTTTACTCTCTTCTTTGGATATCACTTACCCATTGTATGAATAGTAGCGGCAATTGGGATGTAAGTGGAGATATCACTGTGACATAGGTCGGACCCTCTGACCCTCTGAAAGGTTCATATTGAAGCGCTTCAGCGAGTTTACACGAGATTACCCAGGAGTTCTGTCTCTTTTTCTACTGGGGAGGAAGATCACTCACTGAATACCATAGCGGGTCTTCACGGCGGGACTTGGGCTCTCTGCGCTAATTGATATTATGATCACAACGTACATTTGCTGTTTTTTGAGATCGAACCGATCGCCTCTGGTACCAAGGTATGTCATCGTCTGTGTAGTCGAGGGCTCCGACCAGATTACTCAACTTCTATTCGGGTGAAGCACGAATCGGATCATCGTCAAACTGACATTTTGGACTGTGCAAAATGGGTCGATTACATGGTGAGCAACGTCATGCTAACTCATTTGTCAGAGGACTTAACATCACTTCAGCATCGGTGTGATTGCCTCGCTCATCTGCGTAAGTGCCCTTGCGGCAAGAACGTGACACCTAAGACATTTATTCTTCGACCTCTGCAGGTGTCGGTCATGCCCAACAATCGCATATTCCTCGGTCTACATTTCGTCATTGCGAAGCGTACGTTTCCGACGATATCCTTATTCGTTCACCCAACTTACTACTACTTAGTTTATGCCAGCTCCCTCCTCTCAAGGTACGTATACCTACAACTGCGCATGAAAGATGATCAACATCTACGACGTTTATTTGGCCTATTTGACAGTCTCAACGCACGCAGGAAATTCCGTAATACCCCAACCTCAAATTTCGAGACCTCTGCCTCTGAAGGTGCGGTCGGTGAGAATAGCAATGAGCGTCGTGGTCCATGAGTCAGAGGGCCGGAGGAACGTTCGAACCGCCGTTATCGGTTCTTCTTGCTTTCCTGGCACGGGGAAGATGTTCTGATGTACGCACGCACTTTCCTTCTCTTTTCATGTCTCTTGACTTCTTATATCATTTCGTCATGAAGAGTTAAATTCGAACAATCATAACTCTGCTGACATACGCACCTACGCGCCCCCAGAGGAATCGCTAGTAGTACACGTCGGGGAATAAGGATTATTCAATCGATACGAGTCTTACGTCCAAGCTCGTAGTGCAATGAGTCACCGGGTTTACAGATTTGTTGGCTGTATGTAGTGTAGATGCCAAACTTACAATCCTACACGCTCATGACTACAAAATGTCTAATTCGCGTGTGTTTTCGACAAGTTCCTCCAGTGGTACGCTCTCCTGAAGCTGCACAGTAATCAAGATATCGGACAAGACACGCCTATACACTTCCCGCCCACTCCTTGACGCTAGCACAAGCAAAAGCGCCCCAAATGGTTGTCTGAGACGTGCTATGAGCTGTAACGCGCATGTCTCCCGGTCCAGTGGAGCCGTATCGGTCCCTGCGGGTGATGGTAATTCACGTCCATAAATGGATAAGGAATTATCATCTTCCATGTCTACATCGCTATCTTCCATGTCTAGACCCAAGAAGGATGGCTCCATGATTTCATCCTCTAAAAACGTGTCGTGCGTGTCCTCACGACCAAGAAGGGCATCCATCCATGGATGGATAAGGTAAAGATTTTGATTTTTCAGTTGAAACATCTGGTCTCGTTTCGCCGTGATCTCTATCAGTCCGAAAGCAGGACTTTCAAAGCGATATACACGTCCTGTGGAGGTCTGATGTGGTTTAAAGGAGGGGAGTTTGAAGATGATACAAGGAAGCGTCATCCGACTTGCTGCGAACCGAGCTGTGTGGAACTTGTTGATTTTGTCATATAGCTGTATGGCCAAATCCAGGCTAGCACCGGAGCTGCGAAGCCCAGTAACCCAGTTCTCCATCTCAGCATCATCAAGGTGGGTAGGAAGATGTAATGTGGCTGGTTGGCTGTATGCGATAATGCGAGCCGGCAGGCAACTGTTGAAATTGTCTGCCGGTAGCGGCCCAGTCCATGCAAGGATACTGATGTTTCCAGAGTCCGAGAGGATGTGAGCCAGTAGACGACCAAGCGCTTTTTCCCGTTCGCCATAGATTGCCGCTATACCGCTGACCGAGAAGATACCGAGCAAAGAGTATGCTTCATCTTCTATCTCCGTCATTTGCCGATTCGAAGCTAAACATAGCTTCTCTCGAATGTTATTAAGTCCCGGTCGAAGGTCCATCAGTCGCTTTGCGGACAACCCGGCTACTGTTTCCATCTCTGACATGATTCCCGGCGACTCCTTGTGGTTTGGTATCTCCAGATCCAGGTATGGTTTCCAATCTTCTGTGTAGAACTGGACCACCCTGCCCGCAACATACTCCTGTAATGTCCACGATCGAGTGTTCCATGTGCTTCCCCCTAGATCACCTATCCTTCCTGGAGAGCGAACACCTCGAAGATAAACGATCACCAATGCTGAGTCACGGTACCATTTGAACATGGCGACCAATGCCTCCTGGCGCACGGTGGAATCCTGCTTATTAATGCAACATGTGTCGCTCCACGCCCAGTGAAATCCGGCTTCCCGAGCAATCTTACAGAATGTCTTCAACTTGTCATGAGTGCCCAGAGATTCGTCCAGCTCGTAAACAGCCATGTTTGCAACGAGCTGGAACAATGGTTCGTCATCTTCCCACCTGTGTGACAGCATCGCATATCTGAAGTACTGTTTTGCTTCACGCCTGATCCAGCCCCGGTCGATACGTGTCGTCATTGTTGATAGAAGTTCGTCGAAGATCGGAAGGGATTCGAATGAAGTTTTCTGTTCATCTCTATTCTGGAGCCGACCGGTGAAGGTATTGATCAGCACCCGGGGTGAGTGACGAACAACCTGATGGACTATTTCGCGGATTGTAGCTCGTACGCTCGATGGGCTGATGTACTGGTCACAACACCCTTCTGATGATGTCAATAAGACACGTTTAGCGTGATGAAGGCTTTACGCGACTCACTGAGGAGTTGTGAATCTGAATAAATTTCCAAATGAGATAACATCATCTCAAATGCTTCTACAGCACCGCTATAGCATTTAGCTCCATGCAAGATAGCATGCTTCGTTTCGTATCCAAATGGTGATGACGGGTCCCGCTTTATCGCCTAAGGGTTCCATATATTATAAGATAGACGATGGAATTTGCAATGCGCAATGACGCACCTCGTTTACGTCATGTAGCGCCTCATCCCATAACTCTTTGGCCATCAGCACCTTGCTTCGCTTAATGAGAAGACCTTGATAATAGTCTGGATTGTGGGACAATGCGGCAGAATATAGGGCAATTGCGTTGTCATATTTCTGAGTGTTGATTTCCTCGTCCCCTAGAATCTCGAGTTTTTCACAACAACATAGCTTAAAATCTAGGAAAATTTATATATCATCTTCATATGCAAGCGCAATATCTTACCATGAACCCATTGAGCATAGTCGGCATAGGATTCTATTTCTTTTGCTAATTCACCAGACATCTGATAGAAACACGCGCTAGCATCCAATATGCGGTTGGTCATCTCGAGACATTCGCATATCGTACGGTAGATCGCGAGTCTCGGGGTCGTAAACTCCAAATAAACAGGCTAAGATCCACGAAATGTCAGACAAAAAGGGATGCTCACATTAGCAGCCTTAGCCAAGGTGTCATTCCATGGGCTACTCATCAGTGTGGCTTTTGCCCACTCTCTCAAGAGCGACATGGGCATTTGGGCTAAGTCAGGTGGCGTATCTCGGTCGTATCCAGAAGTATGGCGGTCGGATTGCACTTTTAATCACGCACTTTTTTTTTCTGGGATCTCGCATCTTTTTTGGAATCTCGCATTTTTTTTGGGTTGATCACGCACTTTTTTTTTTTTTGGGAATCTCGCATTTTTTGGGGGGTTGATCGCGCACTTTTTTTTTTTTGTGAATCTCGCATTTTTTTTGGATGATCGCGCACTTTTTCTTTTGGTCGCGCACTTTTTTGATCATGTGCGCCACACGTCGATTTTTTTTAACAAGTTCATTTCACCCCTGGCATTAATTTAAGGACATCTAAGCAGAATTCTACAATGAAGGAATGCCGTTTGGACTGAGAATAGTCCGAAATCATCTGGTTCGAGATCAGAAACAGCTTGTGCATGTCAGACGGAAGAAACAGTAGCATATTACCTATGGCTACTTATATGCCAAATTAGTGTTGTTTGGGCCCGGCTTGAAAGCCAGGCCCGTATCACTGGCCTGTGAGGGCCCATGGCCTGGCTTCAGGTCCTTCCGAGCTGAGTGAAGCCCGGAAGCTGTGGCCTATAGTAGTATCGTACATATGGCATATGTATGAGGATACTAAGTATTCTAAGTAAATCTCGCCATCATCATCATTCGGGTGCACCACTGCTGCCACCATTGTCACTGTCGTCTTCCCCGTGTGCTCGTCATCATTATTGTTGAGGTGTTGGGGATGCCCTAGTATTGCCTATGCCCTCGTCATTGTCCATTATTGGCAATGTCAGCTGCATCGGATGTGCCATCATTGCCATTGCATTTGTTGGACGTGTCGCTGCCACTGCCGCCATTGTCCATTGTTGGTGGCATGTGCTGCCTGCACCTCCTTGCTGTCGTTGGCCAGATGTTGTTGTTGTCATCATTGGCCAGGGGTTGGGGGTGCCATGTCACCATCATTGTTGTCCATTGTCAGCGGCAAGGTGTTGGGGGGCACTTTTGTGCTCTGCATGCTCGTTGCCCTCATTGTTGTCCATTGTTGGCAATGTCAGCTGCACCAGGTGCATCGCCACCGCCATCCATTGTTGGCAGTGTGTGCTGCCCACACCCTCCTCGCTGTCATTGGCTGGGTGTTGGGGGCGTCATGTCACCATTGTTGTTGTTGTCGGTGTTGAGGTGCTTGGGGGTGCCATTGCACTGCCCGAGCCCTTGTCGCTGTTGTTGGCCAGATGTCATCATCATCATCATCCACTGGGAGTAGGGGGTGCTGTGTCACCGCTGTTGTTGTCCATTGTCAGCAGTGAGGTGTTGGGGGGTGCTGTTGCGCTGCCTGCGCCCTCATTGCTGTTGTTGGCTGGCCACTGTCATCGTTGTCATTGTCAGCCAGGCATTGGGGATATTGTGTCACCGTCATCACGGACAGCGAATTGTTACGATCATATATTTTCATTTCTTTATTTTCTCCTTGATGCTGGTTCGAACTCTCGACCAGATGCTTATAGTATCTTATTCCCACACCAAGGTGGACTTGACTTGCAACAAACCCGTCTCGCTTATATATCACGCGACTGCTTACAAAGCAGCCTAGACTCTTGTCACGAGCAACACGGCACGTGACATCACACGAAGAGGGCTAGACCCTTATCTTCTTATCTATGACCTCACACCTCATGCCCTATGCCTAGACTCAACCTATGCTCACCAACCTATGGCATATTGACCTCTTATCTTACCCTATGGCGTATGTCTCTCTTATCCTCACGAACTACTCCCCTTATAGTATTTACCATCACATGTACATACAACGTATTTACCTATATAAACCTTCGAGTCTCAGAGCTGCCACCCCAGCTTTGAAGACTTGGAGATTTCCTCTTCTCGTCTTACTCTCCTCTATGGGTCAAAGTGGCCATTTGAGTTCCTCTTTATTACGCTATGCTTTAGAGTGTTTCACGAATGGTGCCAGATGGCTGATGAAGTGAACAGCGAGTGCAGCGAGTCAAAACAACTCAATCTGGAGGCACTAGCCAGAAAGTCAAGTCAGTGGTGCAAAACAAAAGTAGTACACACACCTGGATTATCCATACTACGCAGCCGTCAACCCAGGCATCCTATTGTGCTGCCAAATCCACCAAGCTGTCATGGAAAGCTCAAGCCCTGTGCCAGAAGAGTCAGTTGGATGAGGTTTGCTCACCTCACCACCGGACCGCATCGAGGCCAAATCGGGCCAATTGGATGCATTGTATATGTTCTATATGTGCTGGAGATGATGCAGGTGTGATGCCGAGTCACGATTTGCGATGCTGACAGTGTTGGAGTTGATTGAGAGTGATCACATGCAGAGGATGAGTGACAAGGTTTAGCCAAGCTGCGACTTTCCTTATTTGGACACCACTCAAGCACTGTGCAGGACTTTCAGGATGCAACTGAAGGACGCATCAATTCTCATTTGTTTTTCATATGATTTTGAATCCTTTGGACTCTTTGAGGGCACTGTTGCATTGTTTGCGCCCATTGTCCAGGAGTTGGGAAGCACTCTGGGTGCACTATTGCCGTTATCATCAAGGTGAATCAGTGATGCATAGATTTACATAATTATTATCAAAGCCATGGCCTGAGCCAGGCTGAAGCCGTGAAGTCAGGCTTTGGGGGCTTATGGCTCTGGCCTGGAATAAGTAGAGCCAAAGCCAGGCCAGAACAACACTATGCCAAATAAGTAATTTCATGCATAAGTAAATCACTACTTGCCCCAGTAGGTCCCATTACTTGCTTGCCGACTATTTACTTGCCACTTACTTGCAAAAGTGAGACCGTAAGTAATTGAGATTAATATAGGTAGCCTGAACATGCTGGTGGCTGTATGGTAAATAATATAGGTCCGAAAAGCGGTCAGCGAGTGAACGGAATGAACTGGTGATGATACCAAAGGGGGGTGTCCAGAATTGAAGGTGTTGAAGAGCAGGAGCTTAAATAGAAGGAGAGCGCGAAGTCATAGTGATCGTGGGCAGTGTCGCTCTGGTTGCAATGTCAATAGCAGTAACAATAAAAAGTAGCAATGAAATGAATGTACCATCAGGTATGTATCTGGAGTACAGGCATCGCTGCCATTGTGCTATTGTCATCGTTGCCACTCTGATGTTGCTGTTGTTGGTGGGGAGTCGGCATTGTCATCACCATTCTACCATCCCTAGAGTTGATGGGGCGCTGGCTTCACTGCCATGGTGCTTTCATTGTTCTGCTGTCACTGATGTTGATGACATGGCCGCAGCTTCGTCGTCATCGTTGTGTGTTAGGACCACAACAAGGCCTTAGGCTAAGCGCTTCAGGTTACTCGCAATGCAATAACTATTCTGTGAATGGGGAACATTCACCATAGGGCTCAGCCCTTATATACATGCGCAAGTGTCTACCCT
>JBBPML010000293.1:0-32473 GCA_038090275.1 Austroboletus novae-zelandiae | reverse complement strand
ATAATTTGTGAGTAATAAGGGAAGTGGACTCAATACAAAGGGCTAGACTGTGTGTAACACATGTCAAGGATCCTTGTAGACACATGGTTATGGATATAAATGAATACCATGGTCTTACCACATCTTATTACAAGTATAGTAGACTTTGTGTCATGTCAAAGTCTAATGAGATAGGACTTTAACTTCAACAATGTGGTTCAGATCCTCACAGACCACAAGAATCTAATCTACTTCCAAGCCCCTCACAAATTGTCTCGACACCATGCATGATGGAAAATGTTCCTCCAGGATTTCGATCTTTCCTTCACCCATGTCCCTGGAACTCAAATGGAACCAGCAGATGCACTATCCAGGAAAGACAAAGTGCCCACAGAGGAGGATAACACCAATGTTGTCCTCTTACCTGATGACCTGTTTTGCTGGACCCTGGATATAGCTCTGGCAGATAAAATATCACAATCCACCCCTGAAGACTCTTTCATCTTCACTACCCTTAAAAAGATGTATGAGGACACCCCCCCACTCTCCAGAACCAAGACCAATGATTGGACTCTCTAACAAGAACTTTGCTTCCAAGGACAACTTTACATCACTGAGGAGGCATGACAAGACTTGATCAAGGAACTACACTACTTCCAAGCTACTGGACATATGGGATATTTCCAAACTCTTGCAACCTTGGAAAAAGACTACTGGTGGCCAGGAATGTCCACCTTCCTCTGCCAGTTCATTGCAGGATATGCAACCTGCCAGGCAAACAACTCCCCCACTCTCTCCACTGGTATCCACTGTGACCCACCTGTTTCAATAAGTTTCTGTTGATCTAATCTCTGGTCTTCCCCTGATCAATGGTCTTGATTGTATTATGGTCATGGTTGATCACAGTCTTTTGAAGAGGGTAATTTTCTGCCCTTCCTCTAAATCCATTGATGCACAAGGAATCACCCAACTCTTTTTTGATCATGTTTTCAAATGTTTTGGCTTACACGACAGGGTTATCTCGAATAGAGGCCCCTAATTCACCTCAGTCTTCGCTAGAAAGCTAGCTTGCCTTCTACAATATGATGTTGCATTGTCTTCTATCTACCATCCTCAGACCGACAGTGAGACAGAAAGACTAAATCAAGAATTAGAAACCTATCTTTGGATCTTCTGTGATGGATCAGTGGATCAATGGTCTTCCCTTCTCCCTCTAGCCAAATTTCATCATAACTCTGTAGTCCACTTAGTTACTCAGAAATCTCCATTTGAGCTAATCTTGGGGTATCAACTCTGAGCCTACCCACCAATCAGAAAGATCTTCATCCCGGATCTAGAAAATAGACTTACTCAATTAAAAGAAGCCTAGAAGGAAGCATTAGCAGCTCATGATTAGAGCAGAATATTTATGGAAAGATGAAAGAAATTCTCATTCTCTCCTTGGAAAGTTGGGGACAAGGTATGGCTTGAAGCAAACAACCTGAAAACCTCCTACTCCACCTGGAAACTCACTCTCAAAAGAGAGGGATCATTCAAGATCAAGAAAGTCCTC
This sequence comes from Austroboletus novae-zelandiae, assembly GCA_038090275.1. Lineage (NCBI taxonomy): Eukaryota > Fungi > Basidiomycota > Agaricomycetes > Boletales > Boletaceae > Austroboletus > Austroboletus novae-zelandiae. Next base: position 30,942 of record JBBPML010000293.1, on the reverse strand, counting down.
TCTCCTGTCTCTTATCAACTTTGCCTATCCCCTACCTGGAAGATCCATAATGTATTCCATGTTAGACTACTCTCTCCTTACTCTGAAATGTGGGAACATCGTCTCAACTTTGTCAAACCACCCTCGGAACTGGTGAATGGAGAAGAGGAGTGGGAAATTGATAAGATCATTTCCCATAGGGGACAGACTGGACAAAAACAGTTTCAAATCAGATGAAAAGGATATCAGTCGGGTGATAACACTTGGGAAAAGGAGACTAATCTAGGTAACACCCTGAAGCTCCTCAAGACTTATAAATGCTCCAGAAATCTCTAAAACCCCATCACCCAAATGTTCTTGTTCACTCAAGCCACTGAACATTCTCTCAGCTCTTATTATGAAGTGCCTAAGATACTCCCCTTGCCCAAACTCCCCCTCAACAGTGGGCACTTTGTCCCTGAATTACCAGCTATCCAACTCCACCGCCTCTGTTATGCTCAGGCGTAGACCCGAGTGACGAAGGGCGAGGGGACGTTAACGTCGCTATTCAGCTGACGTGGCAAGGGTTGATAGACGGGTGATCCGCTATCCTCAGCCTCAACGGTATGTCGTGAGCTGTTGACCTGGTCAACGTATGTTGTGACGCAGGGACGGAGGAGTCGCTATGGGGGAGCGACGACGAGGGGGACGAGGGGAACGCCTACTTGGTAGCAAGGTGAGGACAAGGGGGCCCGAGAGGAATCGATGATCAAGGTAGATTTGGGTAGGTCTAACTTGGGGAATACATTGAGGGTATCGAGAGGTTTATATACGCGAGTCTGAGGAGAATAAAGCGGAGCGTAAAAGAGATGACTCGACTATAGAATGCGATAGAATCGCGAAGAAGGGAAGTGAGTCAGAGATAACAGTATCAGTACAGCTGCGGATACTGCGGATGAGTCACGCTAAATAGGTAAGTGACGATAAGAGAAAAAGGGGAATAAAGAAGTGGCTCAAGCGGGACTCGAACAGCGAGAGCAGTGTCTGTAGGGTAACTAGGGTAAGAGCGAAGGGAAAAGAGTAGGGGTATACACGAATCGTAACAGCCTCCCCATTCCCCAGCACAACACTCTCCATGTGACTATCCTGGAATGCCCAGGACTATTCCATCTCCTCATGTCCCACCTCTTGTATGATGAAGCCCCCATCCTTTGACCCATCCTGGGGCTATTCCACCATACCTCAATCACAGTTAGACTTAACTGCAAAAGAAACAGAACATTATCCCCTTCTGAGTTCTTTGACTATGCCATTGAATATGCCCTCATGGAATCCAGGGCTCAGGCCCTCCAACTTCTCTGTGATGTGGGGATCCTCTGGATCATCAACACCTTTCCCTGCCCCTCTCTTGCTCTCTATCTTTGCCCAGTCCTCCTATCCCTCACTGCCCCTCAGGCTGACAAATACTATCACACCACTATCTTTGATGAGTCCTCTGGTTCCCCCAGCAATAGACCTCTTATTGAGCAGCTTGATGGAACCAGGATGGTCTGCAATCCCTCTCTTGTTGGAACAAATGAACCAATTCTTGGAGAAATTGTGGTGGCTGAAACACTCTAAAGCGTAGTGTAATAAAGATGAACACAAGTAGTCACTTTGACCTGTAGAGGAATGTAAGACGAGAAGAGGAAATCTCCAAGTCTTCAAAGCTGGGATGCAGCTCTGAGACATTGGAGTTTATATATCATGCACAACGTATGTACATGTTTGTGTAAATACCATAAATAGTATAGTTCATAAAGATAAGAGAAACATACACCATAGGTTGGTACATGAGCATAATGCGCCATTGGCTGGTGAGAATCTAGGCATGGGGCATGAGGGGTGACATCATAAGAGAAGAGATAAGGGTCTAGCCCTTAGGCATGTGGTGCAGCAAAGGCTGGCGTCTAGACTGCTGATGTAAGCAGTTACGTAATAAGATAGAGATGAGTTGAGGACAAGTCTCATCCACCTTGGTGTGGGAATAAGATACTATAAGCGTCTGGTTGAGAGTTTGAACCAGTGTTAGGGAGGAAATAAAGAGATGAAAATGTATGATTGTAACACCACCCTCCTTCTATGGGTTGAACACCTGGTCAACCGGAATGGCGATGCTATCGTCATCTTCATAGGGGTTAAATAGACTGAATTGCGTAAAGGCCCCTTGTGCTAGGGCGTGTGGATTCAGTTTGTGGAAATGGGCGATAGCCTGCTTCGCGTTAGATAAGTTTGATTCTGGTTCCCACATGCATTCATCATCAGAATACCCAGACCAGTGAATAAGATATTCTTTCTTCTTGCCCTTCCAGCGAGCGTCTACTACATGATCCACCTCATATTCGGCGTCCAGTTCTTCCATGATGAAGACTGGTCTGGGATTGAAAACTGGTTGGCCGTTGAGGTGGGTTAGATAAGGTTTGACCTGTGAGATGTTGATTACCAGGTGTATACGCATAGTGCGGGGTAATTTCAGTTCTACTGCATTTTTTCCCATGCATCGTGTGATGGAATAGGGTCCTACCCATTTTTCCGTTAATTTACATGATTCGCGTGTCAAGCGCAGGTTGTTTGTTGCCAAGAGTACTTCGTCTCTGACGTTGTACTTCGGAGCTTCCGAGCGGTGTTTATCTGCCTGGATCTTCATGTGGTCTCGAGACTTCTCGAGCTGTGTCCGAGTGGACTCTAGGATTTTTGATATATTAAGGGCCACTTCATCGGCAGCTGGTGCCTTAGATGACCCGGGTTCTATTCCCATTCGTGGTATGTAAGTCCATGTGACTTCGAAGGGAGCTTTTTGCATAGAAGCCTGCTTCTTTGAATTATAACTGAATTGGGCGATGGCTAGCCAGTCTGCCCAGTCATGTTGCTTCTCGTGGCAGAATGTTCGGAGATACTGCTGGAGATCTCGGATCATGCATTCTGTTTGCCTGTCTGTTTGTGGGTGAGATGCCGTGGATAACTTAGGTTTGATTCCGAGCCATTTGCATACTTCCGTCATCACGCGAGATGCGAACTGCGGCCCTCGATCGGATACAATAGAGCATGGGATGCCGTGATTTGTCCACACGCGGTTTAGATAGAGTCATGCCATGTCTAGTGTGGTTACCGACTTCATACAGGGTGTTACGATTCGCGTGTACCCTTACTCTTTTCCCTTCACTCTTACCCTAGCTTCTCTACAGACACTGCTCTTGCTGTTCGAGTCCCACTTGAGCCACTTTATTATTCCCCTTTTTCTCTTATCTTCACTTACGTATTTAGCGTGACTCATCCGCAGTATCCGCAGCTGTATTGATACCGCTATCTCTGACTCACTTCCCTTCTTTGCAATTCCATCGCATTCTATAGTCGAGTCACCCCTTTTACGCTCCGCTTTATTCTCTCTTGACTCGCCTATATAAACCTCTCGATACCCTCAATGTATTCCCCAAGTTAGACCTACCCGAATCTACCTTGATCATCGATTCCTCTCGGGCCCCCTTGTCCTCGCCTTGCTACCTAGTAGGCGTTCCCCTCGTCCCCTTTGTTGTTGCTCCCCCATAACGACTCCTTCGTCCCTGTGTCACAACATACGTTGACCAGGTCAACAGCTCACGACATACCGTTGAGGCTGAGGATAGCGGATCACCCGTCTATCAAACCCCTGCCACGTCAGCTGAATAGTGACGTTAACGTCCCCTCACCCCTCGTCACTGGTCTAACTTGCTCTTCACTGGGCAAGCCTCGCCTTAGCCCACCATTCATCCCTATCGTCCACCGAACCCTAGACCCTCTCTAGGCCCTCGTCGCTATCGTGAACCCTCACCGTCCCCCTCGGAACACTCCTCGGCCTCGCAAGAAGAGGTACCCACTGACAACGATATCGTCGTATCCACAGAAGATCACGAAGATCTTACCCTCGCCCACGCCCTCTCGTCCTCATTGGTGATCCCACGAGCCCCCACACCCCCATTGCCCACGCCGATCAGTAGATCGAACCCCTTCACCCCACCGCCACCCATGTCCCACACCACCCCCACCCCATCGTCGGTGAAACCCACCAAACTTCGCCTCGGAGTCCCCGAAGACTTCGATGGATCCTACGAGCGTGCCATGCCATGGTACTACTCCGTCATGGCTTACCTCATCGTCAACAATGAGGTCTACAACACCGACCAGAAGAAGGTCGCCTACGCCCTCTCTTTCATGAAGAAAGGGTCAGCACTCACCTGGGCCGACACTTATCGGCGAAAGGCTATCGAAGCCGCCACCTTCGGAACTCTCAACGAGTTCACCAAAGCATTCAAGGTCTCCTTTGAACGACACAACGTCTCGGACAACGCCATCCACTGGCTGTCCACCCACCACTGCATGACCTCGAAAGGTCAACCCCTCGCCACCGCCCTCAATATCTATATCGCGGACTTCCGCAACCACGTCGCCAACTCTGGCATCAAAGATGAGAACGTCCTCATCAATTTCTTTGCCAATGGCATCCCCGCCCCCCTCATGAAGCGAATCTTCGCTATGGACACCCCCCCCACCTCTATCGACTCTTGGTACGATAAAGCCGTACATTTCCAGACCCAATGGGAACGCGCCCAGGCCATCTCAGGCAAAAATCCAAAGACCGAGTACCGGTCTTACTCAAACCCCACCCCTCGTCCCAAGGACCCCAATGCCATGGACGTTGACGCGGTCACCACCCCTCGCCCCCCCAAACTCACCGACGAAGAGCGACAATGCTGCTTCAAAGAAGGCCGCTGCTTACACTGCCGAAGAAAAGGCCACAACTCTAAGGCCTGCCCCACCTACACCCTTTCCCCCACCCCTCGCACCTCCCACATCGAAGAAGTCACGGAAGTAGATGAATCGGTGCTCGGATTAAACAACATCGCCACCCTCCCGGGTTTTTAGACGGAGGACCTCGTTCGACGCAAGGTTCCTCCTCCCCTTCCCCTAAACGTATGCATGTAAAAATATCTACCCTGCCCGGAACAATGAAACTCCCCATTCAACTCATCATTCCGTCGCATACGTTTAAAGTCGTCGACACCACCGCCCTAATCGACTCTGGAGCCGACATCTCCTGCATCGATTGGAACTTCGTGCGAAAGCACAAACTCCCCACCACCCGCCTCCCCTGTCCTCTCAACGTCTGCAGCGTCACCCAGGACCCCACAGTCCAAGGAGGAGTCAAATTCTCCATGGAACTCTTCATCCACATTGAAGGACTCACGCACAAAGTAGTCTTCTATGTCATGAACTGTGGAACGACTAATGTCATTCTCGGACTCCCCTGGCTCAAAGCCACCAACCCCTCCATCGACTGGTCCAACCAGACCATTTCCATCGCCGAATCAACCGACCAGTCGAAACTCCTCCATTCCCTCCACTCGGCCGACATCAAACGGCATGACTCATACTTCCACTCCCTCCTCCCTAACGACTCCCCCGAAATCCGACATATCAACGTCGCCCCTGATCACCGACACCTTCCCAGCTTCCTCAAGGACGAGTCCCTCAAGGAATTCAACACCGTCCCCATCCCCTACGCCACCGTAAACAGAGTCTTCCGCGGAGACTCTCGCTTCGTCATCTCCGGACCTGCCTACCTCATCGGCAAGGTCAACACCTCCACTGAACTCGCTGCCAACGCTGAGAAAACTAAGCCAAAGCAAGTTCTACCCCCCGAGTTCTCTGACTACGCCTCAGTCTTTTCCAAAGAGGCCACTGAACACGTTCCCCCCTCCCGTCCCTACGACCATGAAATCAACCTCAACACCTCCTTCACCCCCAAGATAGGAAAGGTATACCCCCTGTCCCCCGATGAACAACAAGCCACCGAAACGTTCATTGAAGAAAACCTCGCCACTGGGAAAATCCGCCCCTCCAAATCCCCCCAAGCCTCTCCATTCTTCTTCGTCAAAAAGAAGGACGGCGGCCTCCGCCCTTGCCAAGACTATCGGTATCTGAACGAACACACCGTTCGAGATGCCTACCCCCTCCCCCTCATCTCCGACCTCATAGACAAACTCAAAGACGCAAAGCTTTTCACTAAGTTCGACGCCCGATGGGGTTACAACAACATCCGAATCAAAGACGGACATCAATGGAAGGCCGCCTTCGTCACTCACAAGGGCCTCTTTGAACCCACGGTCATGTTCTTCGGACTGACCAACTCCCCAGCAACCTTTCAGCGCTTCATGAACGACTCGTTCCGAGACATGATCGCCAAAGGTTGGCTCGTCATCTACATGGACGACCTCCTCATCTACTCCCCCACCCAAGAACTCCACGACGAACATACCCGTCGCGTTCTCCAACGCATGCAAGAACTTGACTTGCACCTCAAACTCGAGAAATGTCGCTTTGGGGTGACCGAAGTCGACTACCTTGGAATGATCGTGAAACCCGGTCAACTCGCCATGGACCCTGTCAAGCTCGACGGGATTGCATCCTGGCCCACCCCAGAAAAGCTTAAGGACGTCCGATTGTTCCTGGGCTTCGCCAATTTCTACCGCCGGTTTATTCTGGACTACTCCTCCATCGCCTGCCCTTTGATTGACCTAACCAAGAAAGACACCCCTTGGGAATGGTCCCCTCTTTGCACCGCAGCCTTCACCCGGCTGAAACACCTCTTCCTGAAGGAACCAGTCCTTCAACTCCCCAACACCTCCGCTCCCTTCACCATTGCCACCGACGCTTCTAAATACGCCTCGGGTGGAATCCTCCTCCAGGCTGACACCAATGGCGATTGGCACCCATGCTCCTACATCTCTCAGTCCTTCAGCCCGGCTGAGAGAAACTACGACATCTATGATCGTGAACTCCTCGCAATCATCCACGCCCTCCGATCCTGGAGACAATATCTCCACGGCTCCCCCCACCCCGTCCAGGTCTTCACAGAACACAAGAACCTCACGTACTTCCGCTCCGCCCAGAACCTCAACTGCCAACAAGCGCGTTGGCTCTTAGACCTCGCGGATTATGACCTAAAACTCTCCCATGTTCCCGGTAAATCCCTTGCCGGCCCTGATGCCCTCTCCCGCTGCCCCGACCTCGTCCTCAACAAAGACGACAACTCCGGAGTAACCCTCCTTCCCCAATCCCTCTTTATCAACCTCATCGACACCACCTTCTCCGAGCGTATCTCGGACGCTTCCAAATGGGACGCAGTCGTCCAAGACTTCCTTCAACTCCTCCCCGATTCTGACAGCGCCGCCGACGTCACCCTCCCCCTCCCCTTCCGCAAACGCATCGCCGATTGGCGCTTGGACAACGGCGTCCTCACCTTCCAGGGCCGCACCTATATCCCCACCGATGAATCCCTCCGCCGTGCTGTCTTACAACGTTGCCACGACCACGAAACTGCCAGTCACCCCGGTTACCTAAAAACTCGCCAACTCATCTCCTCCGAGTTTTACTGGCCCGGCCTCGCCCAATACGTCCGCAAATATGTCGAAGGTTGTGCCGTTTGCCAACAAAACAAGGCGAACACACACCCCACCTCCCCCCCCCTCCTCCCCATCAAATCCTCCTGCACTCGCCCCTTCCAACAGGTCTCCTGCAACCTCATCACCAACCTCCCTCTCTCCGACGGCTACGATTCCTTACTGGTCATAGTAGACCATGGGCTTACTAAGGGGGTGATTCTCTGCCCTACCAAGAAGACCATCACCACGGAAGGAATCGCCAATTTCTTCTTCCTCACTGTATACCGCCGCTTCGGCCTCTATGACAAGATCATCTCCGATCGTGGCCCCCAATTCGCCTCAACCTTCGCCAAGGAGCTCTCCTGACTCCTCGGATACTCCCTCGCCCTCTCCACCGCCTACCATCCCCAAACCGATGGTGAAACTGAACGAGTCAACCAGGAGATTGAAACCTATCTCCGCATCTTCTGCGGAAGCAACCCGTCCTCCTGGTCCGACTTGGTTCCTCACGCCGAATTCGCCCACAATCACCGCCCCCACTCTGTCACTGTTACGCTCAGGCGTAGACCCGAGTGACGAGGGGCAAGGGGACGTTAACGTCGCTATTCAGCTGACGTGGCAAGGGTTGATAGACGGGCGATCTGCTATCCTCAGCCTCAACAGTATGTCGTGAGCTGTTGACCTGGTCAATGTATGTTGTGACGCAGGGACGAAGGAGTCGCTATGGGGAAGCGACGACGAGGGGGACGAGGGGAACGCCTGCTTGGTAGCAAGGCGAGGACAAGGGGGCCCGAGAGGAATCGATGATCAAGGTAGATTCGGGTAGGTCTAACTTGGGGATACATCGAGGGTATCGAAGGGTTTATATACGCGAGTCAAGAGGGAATGAAGCGGAGCGTAAAAGAGATGACTCGACTATAGAATGCGATGGAATCGCGAAGAAGGAAAGTGAGTCAGAGATAACGGTATCAGTACAGCTGCGGATACTGCGGATGAGTCACGCTAAATAGGTAAGCGACGATAAGAGAAAAAGGGGAATAATGAAGTGGCTCAAGCGGGACTCGAACAGCGAGAGCAATGTCTGTAGGGGGACTAGGGTAAGAGTGAAGGGAAAAGAGTAGGGGTATATGCGAATCGTAACAGTCACCGGCCAATCCCCGTTCTATCTCATGATGGGATACGAACCCCAAGCACTCCCAGAAATCTTCGCCCAATTGAAGATCCCCGCCCTCGAAGAGCACCTTCGCTCCCTCACTGCCGCCCGCAACGAAGCCCTCGCTGCCCACGAGCTCGCCAGACAAACCATGGCTGCTCGCTCCAAGAAACCCTTCTCCCCCTTCACCAAAGGAGATCAAGTCTGGCTTGAAGCCAGAAACCTCAAACACCTTGTCGTCAACCCCAAATTCACATCAAAACGCGAAGGCCCCTTTACTATCACCGACGTCCTCTCCCCCCTGATGTACAAACTCCGCCTCCCTCGTACCTGGAAGATACACCCCGTCTTCCACGCCTCCCTCTTATCGCCCTATCGCGAAAACCACGTACACGGCCCTAACTTCCCGGCACCCCCACCTGATCTAATCGATGGCCAAGAAGAGTACAAGATCGAAAAGATCATCAAACACCACGGATCCCCGATGGCCCGGCAATACCTGATCCGATGGAAAGGGTACTCCGCAGAAGAAGATTCCTGGGAACCCGAACAGAACCTACGGAACTCCACAGATATCCTGAACGGATATAAACAACAACACGGTCTCTCTTCCTCTCAAACCATTTCCATCGTATCCCTCATGGCCATCCCCACCCCCCCCCCACCTCTGACAACACCTCCGACATCGTCGAAACAGGCTGGTCTTCCACTGCCAACGCCCAGGACCAGCTAGACCCCACCTATGAACCCCCCGTCCCCCCTTCTGTCCCCTCTGACGACGTTTGGGCCAGATACACTTGGTCCTCCCCCGCTTCCCCCATTCCCCTCTTAGACAGGCTCTCTGAGCGGCGTGCCCCGGTCAACCACCCCCCGTTGGCCTTCCCCACCCACCCTTTCCCCCTCGACCAAGATCTGGTCGACGCTACGGTCTACCAACTGCGCCGCCTCCCCCTCTCCCGTGCCCTCCTAGACACCATGGAACCAAACTCCACCTTCACCCACCTCTATAAAATGTTCCTTTCCATGTCACGTATTCTCCTCACCACCTCCGCCCCCACCGCCTCTGCCGAAACTGCCGTGTATCGCTCCCACCTCGCCCACGTCCTCAGAACTCTGGAAAATCACATCGTCCAAACCATGTATCAATGCGATATGCTGGCCTTTGTCGCAGAGGTCGATTCCCACCTACGATACCCCTCCCCGTCCACCTTCATCACTGCACCAGAGTCCCCCCCCATCTCAGCGTCATCATCCCCCCTTAACGAGACCAAACTACAGGTCCTCTCCCGCTTCGACCACCCACGAGTCCCATCCCCCCGCCCTCATGCCGCTCTTCAATGCTTCCACTGTCATACAGTCGGACACATCCGTATCAACTGTCCCCGCTACCAGTGTATCAAGTGCAAAGAGTTCGCCCCCGGACATCAGCGGTTCTCTTGCCCCTCGTGGCCTCGTCGCTCCCCCATCCTCCCTCCCTCTTCCTCCTCGGGATCCTCTTCTCAACAATCCTATCACCGGGCCCCACGCCGCCTCCCCTTCTCCCGAGCTCGACGCTCCCCTGTCGCTAGACGACCCACCCGCTCACCCTCTCCCGACATGGACCCATTCGTCTCTATGGAGGTGGACTTCAATGACGCCGGCTCTGGCTACGGCGATTTCTAGTCTTCGTCATGGACTTGACCCTTAACTGGGGGGTAATGTTACGATTCGCGCGTACCCTTACTCTTTTCCCTTCACTCTTACCCTAGCTTCTCTACAGACACTGCTCTCGCTGTTCGAGTCCCGCTTGAGCCACTTTACTATTCCCCTTTTTCTCTTATCTTCACTTACGTATTTAGCGTGACTCATCCGCAGTATCCGCAGCTGTATTGATACCGCTATCTCTAACTCACTTCCCTTCTTCACGATTCCATCGCATTCTATAGTCGAGTCACCCCTTTTACGCTCCGCTTTATTCTCTCTTGACTCGCCTATATAAACCCCTCAATACCCTCAATGTATTCCCCAAGTTAGACCTACCCGAATCTACCTTGATCATCGATTCCTCTCGGGCCCCCTAGTCCTCGCCTTGCTACCAAGTAGGCGTTCCCCTCGTCCCCCTCGTCGTTGCTCCCCCATAGCGACTCCTTCGTCCCTGTGTCACGACATACGTTGACTAGGTCAACAGCTCACGACATACCGTTGAGGCTGAGGATAGCGGATCGCCCGTCTATCAAACCCCTGCCACGTCAGCTGAATAGCGACGTTAACGTCCCCTCACCCCTCGTCACTCGGGTCTATGCCTGAGCGTAACACAGGGGATGAATTCAACTTCTTTGCTGAATCGGTCTATGACCACAAGAATTGAATCAGAGCCATTAGATAGGGGGAGATCCATAAGGAAATCCACGGAAACGTCTACCCAAGGAGCAGTGGATAGTTCCAGGGGTTCGAGCTTGCTGGCTGGCAGCTTGTTGCCCATCTTTACGCGTTGACATACATCACACCGGGTGATGTAGTTCTTTACATAAGTGACCATGCCTGGCCACGTGTAGTGCCTCTGTAGAAGCTCTATCGTCTTTTCCTGACCGGGGTGTCCGGCCAAAGGAGTGTCATGGCAATTCGTTACCACGTCGCGGCGGAGATCTTCATCATCCGGGACAAAGACCTTCTTTTTGAGCAGTAGGACCATGTCTCTAGCATGCTCTGTATAACCCTGTTCGTAGAGCTTCTGTATCCGTTACCACGTCGCGGCGGAGATCTTCATCATCCGGGACAAAGACCTTCTTTTTGAGCAGTAGGACCATGTCTCTAGCATGCTCTGTATAACCCTGTTCGTAGAGCTTCTGTATCTCCAACTCCCGAAGGAGCAGAGTCTTAGCTTTAATGCGAGAATATAACTTATCGCCTTCATCTTGGACCAGTATCGTGGATCTGATCCACTCTGGCGGAATTACAAGGACTTGCTTGTTATCATCTTCGATACCTTCCGCATGGTCTTCTCTGCGGGAGAGGGCATCGGCTTTTCCCATAGTGGCACCAGCCTTATGGCACCATACAGTGTTGAATCTAGATAGATATTGTGCCCAGTGCGCTTGTCTTCGGTTCAGATCTTGTCTGACCATGAACCATTGAAGATTTTGATGGTCGTTCCATATTTCAAATTGGAACCTTGCTCCTTCCAGGTAATGCCTCCACGTTTCTAGCACATGCATTACGGAGAGGAGTTCTTTGTCTGCAACTGGGTAGTTTCGTTCCTGGTCGGACATAGAGTGCAAGTAGAAGGCTACCGGGTGCCACTTCTCATCTTCTTGGAGTATAGATAGGATACCGCCCGTTGCGTAGTCTGAAGCATTGCATTCCAAGTGAAACTGACAATCGATGTCAGGGAAGGCGAGCACCGGGGCAGTGGTAAATTTATTTTTTAGCATGTCAAACACTTCTTGGCATTTCTCACTCCACACAAAGGGAGTGTCTTTCTTGGTTAGGTCGTTCAACGGCCTGGCAATAGAAGCATAGTCGGAGATGAACCGCTGATAGAAGTTCGCTAGTCCTAGGAAGCTTCTTACTCCACGTAGGTTCTTCGGTGTGGGCCATTCCAGCACTGCTTTTACTTTGGAATTGTCCATGTGAATTCCATCTTTTCCCACGATCATGCCCAGGAACTCAACTTCTGTGGCATGAAACATGCACTTTTCTGGTTTGACAAATAGATCGTTTTCCTCCAGGCGAGCTAGCACCCTTTGAACGATTGCTTCATGCTCCTCTAGGGAGTCTGTTTTGGTAAATATCATTAGGTCGTCGATGTAAACCACGACCACATCCTCCATGTCAGTGAAGAGTTCATTCATCATCACTTGAAACGTGGCTGGGGAGTTGCACAGCCCAAAGTACATGACTAAGGGTTCAAAGGCTCTGCAGAAGCAAATGAAGGCAGCTTTCCATTTGTCGCCATCTTTGATGCGGACATTGTTGTAACCCCAGCGGAGGTCCATCTTCGTAAATAGCTTGGCTCCTTTGAGCCGATCCACTAGTTGCCCAATCAATGGCAAGGGATAGTTATTTTTGACCATGTGCTCGTTGAGGTAGCGATAGTCCTGGACCATGTGCTTCCTTCCATCCTTCTTTGGGACAAAGAACACCGGTGACGTTTGGTGAGATTTAGAGGGGCAGATGTATCCTTTTTGAAGCTGATCATCAATAAAGGCCAACACCTCTTCTTGTTCTGTCACAGACAGGGGTATTATTCTTCCTTTCTTGGGTTGGAAGTCGTCCTTGAGATTGATGGCGTGATCCCATGGTTTTCTTATCAGCATGCGTTCCGATTCTTCTTTTGAAAAGACCTTAAGCCACTTGTGGTAGCATTCAGGCACCATCTCTTCTAGGGTTTCTTTAACGGGGATAGGCGGTGCGTCTAGTGCAGCCCTTGCGTAATAATCTTCCCACACTTCTTCTTGTTCGTCAGGTTCTTCCGTGGAATCGCAGATTCGAGTGGCCCGATCTTGGAGTAGATAGCATGAGCGCGGGCAGCATGTCATCTTCACCGTGCCCTTGGCCCAATCTATCTCAGGGTTGTGGTGACAAAGCCATGTGAATCCAATGACCAGTGGGAATCCTCCCAGGTTGGAGACTTCGGCCATCATCTTTTCTCTGTGACTGTCTAGGTCAATGATTAGCTCAGTGGAGTGCATGATATTTCTGGCTGAGTTCTTGGTTCCGTCTACATTAAAAATGGGGATGGGGTGAGAGAGCGGCTTCAGGGGTATGCTGTGTCGTTCTGCCCAAGACTTGTCTAGGAATAAACAGGTGGCGCCACTGTCCAACAGCACGCTTACTTGATGGAGTTCATTCGGCTTTGAGCTGATTTGAACATTTAGCTTAATGTCTTTGATCATGCGCATCATACACAGGTAGATTTCTTCTGGGAAATCGTCCGTGACCGTTGACTCTTGGGTGTTCATTGTGGCAAGAACTCTCATGTCAAGTCCGCAAGGCGTAGTTGACCCTCCTTCTAGGATAAGGGTAGGTCCGTCGTCGATAGGTTCGTACCCATCGTTGATAAGATTAATGTACTGGCTTTCAGCTAACCAGTGGCCTTTACCGTCGTCTTCTCTGAAGACTTCGGGATTCTTGGCATGAAACACTTCTAAATATGAAAATCTATTAGCGGCCTGAGGTCCTAGACTCCTCAGGTCGCTTTGCCTTTTCCCTTCCCTTTCTTTGGGTGGAGAAGGGCCCTTATCTGCTCCATGGTTTTCCCCTTTAGGTCTTCCATGGTGACTTCCTTTTCCTCTGTGATTCCTTCTTCCCACATGGATGCGCCTTCTGTGGCGGCGCGTGCTTGGTGCTTCTTTTTTGAGCATGTATTCTTGTGCTCCCCCTGCCATCCGCATTCCTCGCATTTTGGCTTAGGGGAATGGCAATCTTTTGCCATGTGCCCGTCTCTTCCACAGGCGTAGCACTTTCCTTTCCCAGTTCCTTTTGCGCCCTGGGTGGCAGCATTGACCTTTCGGTCCGGTTTCTTTTCATCTTGGCCATATTGTTTCTGGCCTGATGCGATCTTATAGGCCTCCAGGTTAGATCCTATCTCCTGGAGGTCCTTCATGGTTTGGTCATATCCCAGGCCTCGTCTTCCGAGCTGGAACATTTCCCTTTTTATCTCGTCGGAGCAATTTGTCTCCAACAGGTAGGCAGTGTGTCTGTCTTCACACTAGGCCTGCCAAGCCAGTGTTTGGAATTTGGCGAGGAACGTGTAGATGTCCTGCCCTCCTTGTTTGTAGTTTGATAATTGGGACTGTGCCCAATCTTTTTGTAACACCGGGCGGAACAACCCTTGGATGTCCGTGCACAGCATGTCCCAATCTACCAGAGACGAGACTCCTTCTGAGAGCTTATTCAGCTCCATTTCCACATAGTAGCTCCCCTTTATCCCCTTTAGGTGGGAGAGTACCGCGAACGCCCTGTTAGGGCCATTGACTAAGAGTGGTTGCCCAGCAACCGGGTTTCGGATCGCGAAGTGGCGCGGATTTGCTTCTATCCATGCCTTCATTTTCGTCCACCATTCTTCAAATTTTGCTTTGGATCCATCATAGGACCCTGGATCTGCAAAGATCTCTACTTTGGTGCTGCTGGCCACGTCAGGGATAAAGCTCCCAGTAGCTCCGTGAGAACCTCCAGAGGTTCCCATCCATTGTTGGAGACCGATCATCTCCCATATTCTTTGGTCGGCTAGTTGGGCCCTTTCATTGGCCTCTTCTAGCTGTTCCTGTAGCTCTTCTGCCACCTGGGCAGCGGCATCTTTTGCTCTTTGAAATTCGTCTGCTCTTTCTTCGAGATGGGTGATCGTGCTGGCCATGAGATTCCAGTCTAGTTTCCCTTCATGGTCCAGAAGGTATTGGTACCCTGACATGGTTCGTAGTGGTGGGGGGTTGGGGTAGCAGTTTCCAAAGTTGGAGTAGCCTTTGTTTGTAGGCCACTGCTTCTTGTTTTTCTTGTTCCTTGAACCAGTGGTTCAGGATAGCTGCTTTTTGTAATGTGAGGGAAGGAATGATGAAATTTTCTAGTACTCGACATGGGTAAAGGGAGAGATTTTTGGTAAACCTCACACTACCGGGCGGAGGTTTCTTTGAGTACATAGGTAGGGCTGGTAGCGTATGGGCCTGTCAACAATTCCTCTTTCGAGACGTTGTTTGTCTTGGCTTGCTTGATAAACTCTCCTGCCATGAGGGATGTGTGCACGGGGTGGAGCGGGGGCAGGGGCAGGTACTTCCTCCTCTGCTTCTCTTATCTCCCTCTCTCTTCTTTCTGCCTCCACCAGTACCTCCGCTACTAATTGAACGGCTTCTTCTCCCCAGGGGAAGAGGTGGTTAAGTGAGTCGTTGGGGTCAAGGTCGTCTAGCACCTCGAGACGGGGTGTGGACGGGTAGTGGAGCTCAAGCTCCTGCTCTTGTTCAACGGGCTGGTTCTGCCAGTCCTCGACTTCTATCGTTTCAGCTTTAACCCTCAGCTGATCTTCTCCTCCTTCTCCTCGGACTTCAACAAGCCCGTGGGAAGCTGGTGCACTGCAGTGGGTGCAAAGAAGGCGGGACACTTCCCAATATCAGTCTTCGTCACCCAGGGTACCTCTCAAACGGCTAGATGCATTGACTTGAGTATTTACTGCTAAGGCAGGGATCGTGCACTTGTTGCAACGATGGGAGTGATGTATGCATCCTTCTTGCAACTGAGACCGTAGTGTCGGAGTTGAGGTAGCTTTGAAGAAGTGAAACACTTTAAAGCGTAGCATAATAAAGATGAACACGAGTAGTCACTTTGATCCGTAGAGGAATGTAAGACGAGAAGAGGAAATCTCCAAGTCTTCAAAGCTGGGATGCAGCTCTGAGACGTTGGGGTTTATATATCATGCACGACGTATGTACATGTTTGTGTAAATACCATAAATGGTATAGTTCGTAAAGATAAGAGAAACATACACCATAGGTTGGTACATGAGCATAATGCGCCATTGGCTGGCGAGAGTCTAGGCATGGGGCATGAGGGATGACATCATAAAAGAAGAGATAAGAGTCTAGCCCTTAGGCATGTGGTGCGGCAAAGGCCGGCGTCTAGACTGCTGATGTAAGCAGTTACGTAATAAGATAGAGATGAGTTGAGGACAAGTCTCGTCCACCTTGGTGTGGGAATAAGATACTATAAGCGTCTGGTCGAGAGTTTGAACCAGCGTTAGGGAGGAAATAAAGAGATGAAAATGTACGATCATAACAGTGGCAGAATAAAGAGTCAGAAGAGAAGTACTACAGGTTGCAGAAGACATGCCCATCGCTGCTGTATCCCAAGCCATTCAAGAAGAGAATCCCCAAAGTATCCTGGAATGTGATGAGAGCCCTCCTCTCCAAACTCCCCAGCCTCCCCACAAGAAAGTGAAGAAAACTCAACAAGTCATCTTCAAAGTCGGCTTCTCTTCCTTTCCAAGATCACAAAGGCCAATTCTGGTCCCCCCACCCAAGACTTTGTCATCCCCCCACCTCCATCCAAAATGCAACTCCAGACTGGCATGTTATGAATGTGGAGCAAGGGCCCATCTCTGACCCAACTGCCCTGCTTATAGGTTGTTACAAGTATCCTAATGGACACTTGCTCCAGTGGCCTATCAGAGGAATGCCTTAGGATCTTGTTCCCCAATGACTATGAACCTTTGTACAATGATTCCTTTTACTCTTTCCCCTCTGATATGGACTTGTCCCTTCTGGGCATTCCCTTTTATGAACCATTCTCATTTGACAGCTTCTATATAGACTCTTAACCACATTGGTACAGTTATTCTTATTTCGCTTATTTCATACTCCTCTTTCATAATGGACCTTATCACCTCCTTCAATCCACCATCTGGATCTAGTATTCCCCTTTATATCCTGATTTTGCTTACACCATCAGGCCATTGTATTACTTCATAGCCTGCAGATTAGTAGTACTTTCACATACACTCCAGTACTCCTTATATACCCACCTTATGTGACCCATTTGTACTCAGCTAAATCTGTGCAATTATACACAGTATTTGGTCTCACTCCAGCATGACAGTTCTGCTGAGACTCCACTGGATTTCTACAGGACTTTGTGTCACCTTTGAGAATAGTCTAAGAGATTGAACATTGTACATGTGTAACAAAAGATTTAGCTCTCTCCATACCTCTGCTATCATGCAGCAAGGCATTCCTACCAACTGCCCATCATATTGTATGGATTCAGAGACTATGATGAGAAGAAAACCCTGAAAGAACAAAGAGAGCAAAGAAGAGTTGAACTAGCCTCCCAGACTATTTGACAGAATCAACCCCACTTCACTCCTCCAGGAAGCTTCTCCCCAGCTCCCTCTAGACCTGCCCTTTAATGAGGAACTCCCCTTTCTACTTCACAGACCACCCCTACCCCTGCCCCTATCCCTCTCCCCTCTGACAATGATATGGCTGAACTCAAAGCTGGACTCCCTGATGACTTCTCAGGGGAAGTGTCTGATGCCAAGTACTGGCTCAAAGCCATGGATGCATACTATACCATGAATAAGGAAAAGTATGACAATAAAGCAAAGAAGATCTACACCACCCTTAACAGAATGTCTAAGGGACAAGGCAAGCTCTATGTTGAAGCTGCATATGAAGCACTGGACAGCAGATCTGTCACACCAGACAAAGCCACTTGGGTGGAGTTCAAGAAAGAATTCCTGGAAGCCTTCGCTGACAAGGAGAGTGCTGCAGACTCATAATGAAAACTTCACCAGATCATCATGAAAGGAAAAGGGTTAGATGTTCTCAATTGCTACAACACCAACTTCTGGCTTCTATCCAGAAAAGCCAAGATCACCAATCAAAATGCCCTGATTGAGTGTTACATGAAGGGTTTAGACTTGGATCTCACTGAATGGATCATTGGTATGAAGAAAGAGCCTGAGACTTGGATTGAATGGTCAAACAAAGCTGCCACATTTGCTCACCAGCAGGACAGGATTAGAGATATCCGCAAAGAATGATACTCCACCAGAGGAAATCACAGAAACTCTGATGTTATGGATGTGGATGTAGTTCAGACTACTGCCTTAGGATATTGCATGCTCTCCCTGGTTGAAAGAGCTTACCACATCAGAGAAAATAGATGCTTCATATGTCACAAAGTTGGTTGCTCCACTAGGAATCACCCTCACAATACAGGACCTCCTCCTCCTCACCCACCCAGGAACCCCACTAGGGTCTGAAACATCAACACCAAACCAGGACCAGTTGATGAATATGTCAAACAACTGGGCAAGAAGGAGGTAGATGAAAAAGAAGTACTTCAGGTGTTAAAAGAATGCTTTGAGAACAAGGTAGAGGAGGAAGAAGAGATGATTGCCAAGGTTGAACTCAAGAATAAGGGCTTTTCGGGTTTTTAAAGAGGGAATAGGTATTAGCTCACTGTTTCCCTTCTCTATTTTCTGTATTAGTATCAAGCAATCCAAAATCAATCCTTGTTTCTATTTCACTTGAGAACTCCAGAAAAACTATTGCCGAAACCACTGCCCTAATTGACTGTGGAGCAACAGGATCCTTCATAAACCTTAACTTTGCCTGAAGAAACTCTTTCCCCATGGAAAGAATAGGGCAACCCATATGAGCCATCAATGCTTATGAAACAGCAAATCAAGCTGGTCTCATCAGATATCATATCACCCTCACCTTCCATATGGGAAATGTTACAAAGAAGTGATCCTTCTATCTTCTCCCTGCAAGCAAGGAAAATGTCATCCTTGGAATGAATTGGCTCAGGGAACAGAACCCTGAGATTGATTGGACCACTGGCTGAGTCATACTCAATGTGCCTCATCAGGAGCTGAGACTACCCCTTAATGAAGAGGAAGCAGATAAATGGTGATATCTTCTCTGCTATCTCCGCAAAAACCCAGATCTAGTGATTCATGCAGCCTATTGTGACTGATATGAAACTGACATGAAGTATGTCATGAAAACTACCCTCTCCACTGAGCTGGAAATAGCAAAGAATGTGGAAAAGAAGAAATTCCCTGATGTGTACAAAGACTATACTGACATATTCAAAGAAAACCCCCCAAATGTTCTGCTTCCATCTCATCCATATGATCATACCATCAAACTACAGGAAACCTTCATCCCCAAACAAGCCAAAGTCTATTCTCTGTCATTCCCAGAACAGGAAGCATGTAAGAAGTTTGTCGAAGAAAATCTAGCAAATGGGAGAATCAAACCTTTCCAATCCCCTCAAGCCACCCCTTTCTTCTTTGTAGACAAAAAGGATGGGAAACTCCGCCCCTGTCAGGATTACAGATACCTCAATGAGCACACTGTAAAGAATGCCTATCCACTACTGAACATTCAGTCCATTGTGGAATAAATCTGAAACTCCTCCATCTTTACCAAGATGGATATCCAATGGGGGTACCACAACATTCAGATTGTACCAGAAGATCAGTGGAAAGCTGCCTTTATTACCCCCTATGGCCTGTTTAAACCAACAGTCATGTTCTTTGGGCTATGTAACTTGCCTGCCACCTTTCAGGCCTTTATGAACAATGCCTTTGCCAACTATCTAGCCAAGGGATGGTTGATCATCTACATGAACGACATAGGGATACACTCTTCAGACATGGGAGAATACCAGGAAAGGATGATTACAGTTCTAGAACAGCTAAGGAGCCTAGGACTTAGGTGCAAGCTCCAGAAATGCACCTTCAACTCTTCTACAATGGATTATCTTGGCCTAATAGTCAGACCTGGAGAACTGGCAATGGACACCACTAAACTAAGAGCCATTGATGAATAGAAATCTCCTACCTCAGTAAAAGTGGTCAGATCCTTTCTCAGATTCTATAACTTCTACCGAAGATTCATCTCAGACTTTGCTTGACAGATAAACCCCTTAAACAAACTAACTCACAAGGAAACTCCAACTCCCTGGACCTGGGGGGAGGAGGAACAGAAAGCCTTCAAAGACATGAAGCAAATCTTCTCATCCTTCCCAGTACTCTGACAACCCAACCCAGACTCCCCCTACTTCGTCATGACTGATGTCTCTCTATCAGCTACAGGAGGAGTCCTCATGCAGAAGGACAAGAACAGGGATATGCACCCCTATGCCTATCAATCTGGAACCCTCTCTAGCACAGAAAGAAATTATGACATCTACAACAGGGAACTCCTTGCAGTCATTCATACACTAGAAGACTGAAGACACCATCTTCTTGGAGCAAAACATGTGGTTCAGATCCTCACTGACCGCATGAACCTCACCTACTTCTGAGCACCCCACAAATTATCCAGACAACATGCTTGATGGCAAATGTTCCTCCAAGACTTCAATCTTTCCTTCACTCATGTCCCAAGAACCTAGATGGGACCTGCTGATGCCCTATCTTGGAAAGATGAAGTCTTCACTGAGGAAGACAACTCTGATGTTATCCTCCTACCTGATGACCTATTCTGCAGAATCCTTGATGTTGCTTTAGTGGACAAAATCTCCCAATCTACCCCTGATGATCCCTTTGTCCTCATAGCACTCAAAAAGATGTACAAAGATATCCCCCACTCCCCAGAACCAAGATGTTGGACTGGACATTTACCAACAAAGAACTTCGCTTCTAAGGACAACTTTATATTCCTGAGGAAGCACAACAGAATCTGGTTCAGGAATTACATTACTCATGGGCTGCTGGGCACATGGGGCATTTCAGAACCCTTGCAGCAATGGAGAAAGACTACTGGTGGCCAGGAATGTCCACTTTTCTATGACGATTTATCACAGGATGTGCCACCCATCAAGCAAATAAGGTCAACACCCACCCCACTATTCCCCCACTTTCTCCACTTGTATCCACCACAACCTGCCCATTTCAACAAATCTCTATCGATCTTATCTCTGGTCTTCCCCTGGTAAATGGTCTTGATTGTGTTATGGTCGTGGTTGACCACAGTCTTTTGAAGGGGGTAATTTTCTGCCCTTGTTTAAAATCCATTAATGCAATGGGCATTGCCCAACTCTTTTTCAATCATGTGTTCAAACATTTCAGGTTACATGATAGAGTCATCTCAGACAGAGGCCCTCAATTTGCCTCAGTCTTTGCCAGGGAACTAGCTCACCTCTTGCAATATGATGTTGCCCTATCTTCAGCATATCACCCTCAAACTGATGGCAAAATGGAACAGATGAATCAGGAATTGGAAACCTATCTTCAGATCTTCTGCAATGGATCACCAGATCAAATCTCCATTCGAGTTAATATTAGGATATAAACTCTGAGCTCACTCACCAATTGGAAAGACCTTCATTCCTGAATTAGAAAATAGACTTTTCCAATTAGAAGAAGCACAAAAAGAAGCTTTGGCAGCCCATGACCGGAGTAGGATGTTTATGGAGAGATGGAAGAAGTCCTTATTCTCACCTTGGAAAATAGGGGACAAGATATGGCTCGAGGCAACCAACCTGAAGACCTCATACCCCACCAGAAAACTTGCCCTCAAAAGAGAAGAACTGTTCAAGGTCAAAAAAGTACTCTCTCCTGTCTCTTACCAACTTTGCCTACCTTCTACCTGGAAAATCCACAATGTATTCCATGCTGGACTACTCTCTTCTTACTCCAAAACATGGGAACACAGTCCAAACTTCATCAAACCACCCTTGAAACTTGTGGATGGAGAAGAGGAGTGGGAAGTTGATAAAATCATCACCCATAGAGGGCTTTATGGAATCCTGGACTTTTTCAAATCAGGTGAATGACTTCTCGCCTAACATGCTGTAAACAAGACACCATAAACTCCATTATAGACAGGTTGCAGATGGCAGCCAACTAAGTAATGGCTGCGGACCCGAGCTCTGTACCACCTCAGGGTTTTTGTCCATTTCAGTATGCTGGCTCGAGCAGCAGCTGGCAATGATACTCTGTGAGCCATCCCAATGATCTGCAGAGTGAGTCACTGTTTGCCTCAGAGTCTATGTCCAGGTTTGGAAACTACTAATTACCTTCCATTTGACTTGTGATGCTAATGTGGGAATGTTTGGATGGAGCTGCAGACAGTCTGGAGCTCTCAAAGCACCATCTCAAGGTTTTATCCATTTCAATATGCTGGCCTGAATAGCAGCTGGTGATGATACTCCATGAGCTATACTTAGCCTTTCTATGATCATAACTGAGCCCAATGGCAAGTGTTGAAACTGGGGGTGTGAAGCACCCCTAGTTGTTAGTCAGCATATGAGAGAGAGAACTGAGGTAATTACAATCTGTATGCACTGTCTGCCAGTCACCCATCTCCAAAGATCTGGGCCATGCAATAGGTGCGGCTGTGCTCAGCACAGGACAGGAGAGACAAGAAAGGGGGAATGGGATAGGCAGTGGTTTCAAGCCTGCGAAAGCTCTCATCAGGGGGCACTGCTACCCTGACCGTCAGCCTACCTCAGAGACATTTAGGGAACTCCCAGCAGCACTAGACAGAGGAAGTAAATTGCAGTGATGGGATGTGTGCAATGACCCTCCGCAACGCTGGTTGCTTAAATGGGAGAATGAGGAGGGGAAAGGGGGAGATTCCCGATTGGTTAGATAACCAGCAGTAGGGTATAGCACAGGTCTGACTATGGGTCTGGCAGCTGACACTGTACCCATACCCGTAGACACCACGACCCATCACGGTATGGGTATGGTGTAACCTGTACAACCCGCGGTATGTCTGTGTACCCACGGTGATGAAAAAACCCATGGGTTGCTGTGCATTGAGCATGACGAATTCAGAGCAAACAATTGTAGCTAATCCTACTATCTATTCTGTTTCTACCAGCTTCCACTTCCTCAATGACTTCATGACATCAACTAGATCAGAGAATGTAATCAATGCACACCAAAGCCATGATCCTAGGCAAAGAAAGGCTCATATTGATGACAGAGAGAGATGGTTTCGCAAAAAGTGTAGGAGTTGTCGGCCTTGAGAAAACACTTGCCGTACTGCTGTTGAAGTCGCTAATAGCATGTGAGACTGATGTCAACATACAGTCTGTAAGCACATAGCTAGAGCACTGTCATCAATGATAATGGGCTTCACAGTTGGATCAGATGAATGAGAAGGATTAGATGAAGGTACTGAGGTCTTGGCTTTCTTCAACAGAGGGATGATGAGCTTAATGTGTTTTGTCAAGGAGAAGTTCCAACAGACCCAACAGAGGAGTGTGCCAAACTGGACTGCATCAGAGAAATGTCATTATCAGCCATACTATGAAAACAAGATATTGGGTAGTAAAGAGTGCATGGATCACAACTCGGATGGGATGGCGAGTTGGATTATGGATGGCAGGGAATGGTTGGAATGTGGCAGCGTGTCGAGATGAGAGTCAGGCTGGGTGTTTGGACTGGAGAGCAGATATGAAGCCCTGTGAAAATGTGCAATGACACCTGATGATTTTGTATGTGGTGGTATGCCCAGTCATATGTTGCAATAAAATTTTATGTCTCTCGTTGTGTCTTTATGTTAGTCATAGCCAGTCATAGATTCTACAAAATGTCTATGTGCGTATCTGACCATTTATGTATATTATTATTCTAGTTGAGTGCACCAGCCACATTGGCATGATCTGTGCATATAGGCAAGTACTTAGTCTGTTCCTCCAAGTTGCTCATCCCCGGTTGCTCTTGACCATGTCTTCAAGACTTGGACGTGATTCCATTGTGAAATTCCTTGGCTTAAATGAGTTTATACTGCACCTACCACTCAAGAATGAAGAGATATATCACTTTACATTTACCCCAGAATATCCTGGTCCACTGGTAGGTCATTTCACTCATGGCACACATCGCTGACTCTATTCATTATACCAGTCTATCACCATCAAACCATCTCCTACCTTTGAAAAGTCACCAGAACCACAGGCTGAATCTAAGAATACAGCTGATGCTTCAACTAAGGGTAAAGCCCCATTCGTTCCACTGTCATGTCTTGTCCTGGGAATGCCGACCATAGTAGTAAGTCAACTCGATCTGTTGAAAACACCTACAGTATGTGATTTCCTTCTCCAATGCGTGTAATATTTCCAGATACATATCGTGGTTCTCATAGCGGGCTTGTCTAAATTGAAAAAACTATCCTCTGAAGAACCAGGATTCCCTGTAGCTGGCAACATCAAGAATCCCGGTATGTTACTCTTTTATTTTATCTCCATATTCCAACTATCTGCAGTTGTTGTCGATACTAGTGAAACTGAAGAAGAAGATGAAATAGAATTTCAAAAATTCATTGACAGCAGGCTTGCAGAATCTGTGAGTGCCTTCATTCCAGTTTTCTTTCACTCTAATATTTTCAAACAGCAGAAGCGCATTGAAAGGCAAAGGATCAGAAAAGGAAAGGCATGCCAGTAGTACTTATTCTAGCCAATTCCGCTGGTCCAAACATTGCACATACTGTACTTGTATTATCCTAGAAAACTCTGTTTATCTGTGTTGTGCTATGTGTTGATCGGTCTTGCTCACATGCAGTGTGCTCCCAAAATGCAGCGGCAGTATGTGTCTTTTTGTTGCACACTCTCTATATTCAATCAAAAGCCACATCTTGCTGCTCACAACTGGGCTGAAAATTATCTCTCCAATGTGTGTATTCCCTTCAATATTTGTTTGCTTACCACCCTCGGAACCATGAAAATCAGGTCTACCACTCAAGAAATTTCGGAGAATCCACATTGGACTTGTAACTGTTACAAGTATGGATTCAGACAAGATCATGAAGTCTCTAGGTCAACATGGTACCGACATTATGATCAGGCTCACTCACAAAAAGAGAGAGATCATATGCTAGCTGCAATAGATCCTGTTGCAGCTCAGCTACATGCTCAAAGGCAGACTCATACAAGATATTCCCAAGGTTTGTCTTCATATAATCTATCTTCACTTTAAACCTCATTTGATTCTTACCCAGAAATTGTCAACAATGATTCTTCTCAACCACACAAGCGCCAAAGAGCAATGATGTCACAGGTATATAACTATTTACTTCTACTCTTTTGGCACAAGCTAAAGATCCTCATAGCACGATAACACAGATCCAGGACCCTCCAGCACTAATGAGGGAGAGTTTGCAGGTATATCCTCTTGCACCCCCCCCAAGCAGCCCAACCCTCCCCCTCTCATTCTCCCTCGCAACCTCCTTTTCACTTTCCCTCCCATACTTGATCTCATTCCCCACCTCATCCCCAATCCCCACCTCATCCCCAGTTTCCATCTCACCCTCATTCTCATTCTCATTCTCGATCCCAATCTTGGTCTCAGTATCAATCTCCCGACATCAACTTTGAATGTAGGGATCCACTAGACATCAACATAGAAAATCTGGCATGATCAGTTGTTCTGATAAGATTCAAGAAGAGCTATCATTTATTAGCATGGTGCGAGCTGCGTCCCTGAATGATGATGTAAACAAAATGACCCCTGATGGATTGGAGCAGCTATGAAACCCCCCAAAGAGAACAATCCAGATTGAGAACAAGGGTGTTCAACACAGTATATCAATGTACCTCACACTTGAACATGCATCTCAGGATGCATACAATCATATCCGTCAGTCAATTTTACTCAAATTTTCTGATTCTGACACCTCCACCAAGATGCTTACATTTTATTCCATGGAGAAGAAAATTGCTGAATATACTGGAGTCGAGTATGTTGAGCACGACATGTGTATCAACTCATGTTGTGCTTTCACAGGCCCCTTTGCTGAGCTCAAGGCTTGTCCTATTTGTCAGAAATCATGCTGGGACCAGAACTGCCTTCACACAAGCAATGGCTGAGTAAAGGTTCCTATAAAAAAATTTACAACAATTCCTGTGGGCCCCCAGCTTCAGGCACACTATCAAGATCCCCAATCTGCGAGAGATATGCGCTATTTTTTTCAGCATACCCAAGAAATCCTCACCGAAATGTGTCACACAGGGCAAATCCCAGAGGTTATAGATGACCTTACAACTGGACTTGATCTTCTTGGGCCGATACTCGATGGAGATATCAAGGAAAACGATATTGTCCTTATGGTATCCCTTGATGGTGCTCAGCTCTATGAACATAAAGACTCTGACTGTTGGATGTATATTTGGATCATTGTCAATCTATCCCCAGAGAAGCACTATAAAAAACTTCATGTTCTACCTGGTGGCTTTATTCCAGGGCCAAATAAGCCAAAGAATATTGACTCTTTTCTCTTTGTCAGTATATACCATCTTTCAGTGCTTCAAAATGAAGGACTTCAGGTTTGGGATGCTGACCGTGACCACATATTCCACTCCAACTTGTATCTACTCTATGTCATGGCAGACAGCCCTGGATTGGTGTGTTGGGATGGGATGGTGGGATATAGTGGCTGAAATGGATGTCAGCTCTATTGTGGGCTTCTCAGTCGTTGTAAGACACAAGGCTGACATTACTATCTGGCGCTGATCAAATCAAGGGACGAATGTGCTCCTGGAAGTGACCATCCTGATGTCGATGTTTTCACTCTTTCCTCTGGCAGTTCTCAGACATATCCCAACAATCTCAGGCGGCTCGTCATGTCTCCAAATCAAACTCAATATGAGGCATGCAAAACTGAGATAGGTATTACAAGGCCTCTGCTTATACTCAGGTTTTCCCGATCGCGATCTCTTGGCATGCCGTATAGCATGACTACAGACATAATGCACCTTGCAGCAAATATAAGCGACCTTCTTATATCTCTCTGGCAAGGAACAATCGATTGTGACACAAATGTCAACTTTGGGACTTGGGACTGGGCTGTCTTATCTGACGAACAAGCATGAAAGGCATATGGTGAGTCAGTTCATGTGGCTGGGTCATATCTACCAGGAACATTTGGCATGCAGCCTCGCAACATCACCGAGAAGCTCTCGTCTGGTTACAAGACCTGGGAATTTCAGCTTCACACATTCGGTCTGGGCCTGATCCTACTCTACAATATTCTTCCCGATGAATATCTCAAAAACTATTGCAAGCTTGTTTGTGGGTTCCAGATCATGTGCCAGCATCAAATTACGACTGAAGAACTCGTTATTGCTCAATTGCTCCTGTATCAATGGGAACGAACATTTGAAGATATTTATTATCGCTATCATAACACGTGACTACATTTTATCTGACCTTGCATACATCAGGTTAACCATCTTGCCAGTGAGACTCTTTGAAAAGGCCCATCCATTTGTTATGTGCAGTGGACTATGGAACGGACAATTGAGAACCTTGGTCAAGAAATCCAACAACCATCTCACCCATTTGCAAATCTTGCTTTAGAAGGTGTCTGCCATTGCCAAGTCAATGGAATTCTTGCTGTGATGCTGGAGCTTGGACCTCCTCCAAAGAAACTTCAGGACAGCGCTGTTGATCTTGGTGGTGGCTATGTTCTCTTGCCAAAATACAATCACAGTTTCATTGAACCAGCTAACGATGAAACACTTGCATTTCAGGCATTTCTTGATGCTAATCCTGGTCGCATCAAACGATGGGCACTGTTACGATTCGCACGTACCGTTACTCTTTTCCCCTCACCCTTACCCTAGCTTCTCTACAGACACTGCTCTCGCTGTTCGAGTCCCGCTTGAGCCCTTCTATTATTCCCCTTTTTCTCTTATCATCGCTTACCTATTTAGCGTGACTCATCCGCAGTATCCGCAGCTGTATTAACACCGTTATCTCTGACTCACTTCCCTTCTTCGCGATTCCATCGCATTCTACAGTCGAGTCATCCCTTTTACGCTCCGCTTCATTCTCTCCCGACTCGCGTATATAAACCCTTCGATACCCTCGATGTATCCTTAAGTTAGACCTACCCGAATCTACCTTGATCATCGACTCCTCTCGGGCTCCCCCTTGTTCTCGTCTTGCTACCAAGAAGGCGTTCCTCTCGTACCCCTCGTCGTCGCTCCTCCATAGCGACTCCTTCGTCCCTGTGTCACAACGTACGTTGACCAGGTCAACAGCTCACGACATACCGTTGAGGCTGAGGATAGCGGATCGCCCGTCTATCAACCCTTACCACGTCAGCTGAATAGCGACGTTAACGTCCCCTCGCCCCCTCGTCCCTCGGGTCTACGCCTGAGCGTAACAGGCACGTCTTCAACTCAAAAACAGTCAAATTGCAAGGTCAATCTGGCAAGAGTGTGAAAAAAAACCTGACCATCTTCAGGTATCTCGAAATGTTGTCATAAGTTCAAATTGATCCATTTTTGATGTAGAATTGATACACTTAACTTAGTTCTCCTACAACAATCGTGTTCAGATTGGTGAGGTCCAGTACTTCACCAGATGTCCATTTCATCAAGGTGAAGATTGGTATTTTCACAATATTGGTGTTCTCAAACTTTACTCTGAGCCAGATGAAGAACTTCTCACCCTTTCATCTCAGACAATCATGGCATGTTCGCTCACAAATGAAGTTGTTGCTGTTGAGGTCAAGTCTATCTCAAGTGTCATTGCAATGATTCCAAGACAAATGAGATTGCCATTGGATATGGAAAAGAAGGTCTTTTGTTAATTATCTCAACCAGGATTAGAGGCATCCATCCTTTCTATTCCGTATGATATTTTTTCTGGGGAGAATGAGGGGGAGGAATAGTTACATGAGCAATTTGTTATCAATCTGTAATTGCACAGTGTGGTGGTATTCTCCGAAGCATCTTTCTGATCCCCTCCTTGACAATGCCCCACTACCTGAGCAGGGGCATGCATTCTTCCTCTTTCTCTCCAGACATCGAGGATCTCTACAGTTCATCCAGAACTTCTGTTGTCCAAATGGATCCATCAAGTCAAATGGGAGCCATGGAACCACCATTCACCCAAGTACCAGTGCCGAGCAGAATTATCTCAACTCCT
This sequence comes from Austroboletus novae-zelandiae, assembly GCA_038090275.1. Classification (NCBI taxonomy): domain Eukaryota; kingdom Fungi; phylum Basidiomycota; class Agaricomycetes; order Boletales; family Boletaceae; genus Austroboletus; species Austroboletus novae-zelandiae. The sequence goes on along the minus strand of JBBPML010000293.1, from coordinate 2,009 downwards.
CCAGGTTTTTTCAACAATGATTTCCATCAGGTAAGTACTATCTTACATATTACATACTCTAAATTGTTTTTAGAGCACATACATGCAGCAAGACCCTGGACAAATGGTGCAAATGTATATGCTACTTCAAGAAAAATATAAGGTACTTGAGTTGCAAGTAGCAAACATAGCAGCGACTAAGCAGGAAACAAAGTGAGTAAATGCTACCTCTATGTGGCATCTCTTAGGCCCAGGATTAGACAGGAACTGATTCTGATCGATCTCACACTACTTGGAGCAATGGCGAATCCTACTGATACCATGATGGAGAATCAAAGGTCCCTAGTCCAGACTGTGGATGGACTGACACACAAGAATCATCCAGAGGTTCGATTTTGGTGCAAGAACAACTGGGAAGAGTGGATGAAGAAGCCTGAAAACTACAAGGCTAGCAAGAACTCGTACCTTGAAGACCATAATGGAAAATTGCTGTCGAAGAAGATGATCAGTGACATGCATGATACATTATGTAGTGTCTGGGAAGATGTTGCTCACGATAGTCTTGCTCCGACCTCGTGGAAGTGAGCAACCTTGACAGTGCACCAGAAAACACACAAGATTATGAACACCGAATGGCCACTCTTGACTCTGTGTGAGAATAACTGGAAACTTGAACAGCTGGCAACCATTACCTACCCTGGCTGGAAGAGAGATCATTTGAAACCAACAAGTAATATGATCGGCGAGTCAAGCGATGAGGACAATAACAATGACAGTAATGAGAATGAGATGAAGAATATCAATCATCACCTGAAGCAGAAGCGAGAGTCTTCAGGCAGCTCGGGCAGGCACAAGCCAAGTTTGAAGATTTCACACAGGCGGTCTAAAAGTCTATTTCTTTTTTGTTACTCTTAATCATCCTATGCTAACTTGTTCATTTTCTAGAACCATCTTACACTGTGACTGACGACTCAGCTGAGAAAGAACTTGCTACAAAGGAAAACCATGGCCATGCTAAGGGTAAGGGAAAGGCCCTCACCAACCAGGAATGCACAGCAAAGCTTCTTGCTGACCAGAAACATGCTGCAAAGGCACTTGCCAATGAAGAACGCACTGCAAAGGAGCACACCGCAAAACTTCTTGCTGACCAAGAATGTGCTGCAAAGGCCCTTGCCAACCAGGAACGCACAGCAAAGGAGTGGACCACAAAGGGGACTGACATACTTATGGACAAAGAACTCACAGACCCCCCGACTGAGGACAACAAGGGATTGACACCAACTTTAGCTAATAATGTTGGCAAAGGTAAACGGGGCACCAACATGACAGGCTTCAAAATAAAGATATCTTTGCCCAATCCTCTGTAAGTTTGTCGGTTGTCGAATGGTTAGACTGATTTTTTATGCCCATAGCTCAATGTCATCATTGGCAAAGGTGAACATCCAAATTCCCTGCCCCCCACCACCCACTGAAAAAGAGAATATTGACTCTACAGTACAGAAGAAGCAAGCACAGGCAAAGAAGGGGAATAAAAAATCAGAGAAGAAAAAAGGGAAAATGTGTATCCCATCTGAGAGAAATGGGTGGTAAGTAAGATATTCAAGGCTAAATCCTTTGATAATGAACTTTTTCCCCAGTAACCTCTGCGCTCGTCGCTGGATGAAACAAGTCAATACCGGGATAGAAACTCAGGATGAATTTGAGGTATACTGGGGAAACCTTACAGCAGAAAAACATGCAATACATTTTTTATTTACTGGATGTTAGACATGCACTGATTAGAGTTATACAGTGACCTCCAAAACCCTTTCAATAACTAACCCTAACACAGTGCATGAAGCACACCACAAACATATGGGACAATTACATAATGATTTGCAGAAGAGAAAGATAGTACATACCATTGGCTACAATATTGCCCCCTACATCATGTGATTTGGTTCAAATGGCATTGAGATACAAGCATTACAATACAACAACATCATTGAAAGGGTTTTGAACCTTTGATGTTACAAGGGATATTTGCATAC
>JBBPML010000292.1:0-32529 GCA_038090275.1 Austroboletus novae-zelandiae | reverse complement strand
TTCTTGTACCGAGTCCCGAGATTGGCCGCAAGACCGTGCAAAGAGTATGAACGATCTGGGTGTCCCTGTGGGCGGAGCAGAAGAGTCTCTTTGTTGAGTCGAATTGACTCATTTAGGTCCTCTATAGTTCCCAGTTTGTTGTACCGAGTGCTGAGATCGACCGCAAGACTATGCAAAGAGGATGAACGATCTGGGTGTCCCTGTGGGCGGAGCAGAAGAGCCTCTTCGTTGAGGCAAATTGCCTCATTTAGGTCCTCTATAGTTCCCAGTTTGTTGTACCGAGTGCTGAGATTGACTGCAAGACCATGCAAAGAGGATGAACGACCTGGGTGTCCCTGTGGGCGGAGCAAAAGAACCTCTTTGCCAAGGCGAATTGCTTCGTCGATTTTGTGAAGTTCACCCCCTACCATGAACTCGTCGTGAAAAGATATTGCCCGTAAATGCAGCTCTTGAGCTGGTAATCATTCTGATAGCGCTCGACTGGGAGTAAAAGGCGGAAGTACCTTTCTCGTCCCTATGTTTGCGCTTGATCCCTCTCAATAGCGACTCCAAAAAATGGACCATCTATTTCATATGAGTTCTGCTCTCTTCATGCAAAGGAATGGTTTTACATTTGAGATTGCGGTTCAAAGGTAATTCAGGAAAAACGCTGGAATGTGGTTTGTGCAGACCAGGAGAGAACGTCGTGGCCCCAGTGGCAGCATGGCAGCACTGCATTGGACCACGTTCATTGCAGTGGCAACTAAGCAGAGTTGTCACCTGCTGTAGCTGTACTTCGCACTTGATATGGAAACCGACCTTCAAAAACATATCCAAGTCCTTCTGTACCAAGGATTGGTGAATGGAACAATGACAAGAGTGTGCGTTCCACTCATCCAGTTAAGTGCACTCAACTGTGCGGAATTGAACGAGTTCAGATTGGTCCGCTCGTCGATTTTCACCATAATGACGACGGAAACGAGAAGGTGAGAGTTGCTTCGAACGCAGAGAAAGACTCGGGTGCGCGATGGTGTTCATGCGCCATTTCTGTCATTGACGTTGACAACATGGTAAACAGGATGAACTGAGCATTACATAAGGAGTCCCTCCGGTGATTGCAGACGGATATCGATACCTCCAAAAACTACTACCTTATAGATATATACTTGAAACCAAACATCAACACCTCACGCTTCCTCGCTCTTTTGGTCAACCAACCCAGCCTCCAAAGCCATCCCATAAAACCGGCTCGTCCGATCCGCCAACAACACCCCCGGCACATCCAACTCGGCCACTCGACCTTGCTCGAGCACCAACACCCGCGTCGAATCCATGATCGTATTCAACCGATGTCTAATAAACGACCTCAGTTGAAAACACACACACACGCACGTCGACATAGTCACGTACGCAATCGTCAGGATCGTCACGTTCTCGAACATGGGCCCTCGAATGATATCTTGGATCGCACGATCCGTGTCTAGATCAACGGCCGACGTCGCTGTGTGCATTGCGTCAACGTCACTTGACCACCAAACATGAAAAGAAAGAGAAGAAAACAAACCTTCGTCGAGCACGAGCACTTTGGACTAGGATTTGGCATCATGAGACATCTCTCAAAACGTTCAGCTAGGTATCACTCACATTCCTCAACAACGCTCGTGCAAAGCACAAGAGCTGTCGCTGTCCAGCAGATAGGGACGATCCCCCTTCCTGAACAGGTGCATCGAGGCCCTCGGGAAGGCTTTCCACATACGATTTCAAATGAGCCTTTTGAACAAACGTCAGTTTACGTCAAAAGCACACGGAAAGAAACAAAACACCCACATGTTCGAGCGAGACCCAGATATCAGCATCAGCATGCTCTCCCACAGGATCAATGTTTTCTCGCAACGTCCCCTCGAACAAGTCAGGATTCTGTGGTACAATTGAAATCACCGAGCGCACTGTCGACAAGGACCCTTGTAAGCTATCATGTTCGAAAAGCATCGGCGAAGATACGTACGGTCGTGCAACCCAATGGTACTGATGTCCACGCCATCGATGAAAATCTGTCCAGATGATGCCTCCAAGATACGAAACAGGGCGAGAAGCAACTATCAAATGCCATCAGCAAAAACGGGAGCACGGGAACAAGGCGCCAAACGTACCGACGACTTTCCAGCACCCGTCCGGCCGACAATTCCAATCTTTTCCTTGGGTGCCTGATTGGGAACAGCGGGATCAGAGCCACAGGGTTAAGGAAATAAAACAATATACACACGATAGACAACGAGATTTCCTTGAGCACGAAATCTAGCTCGGGTCGATACCGCATCGAATACTCACTATACACACATGAGCATCTCCCGCACAAGATGAGACTGAGAACACCCACCGGAACTCGATCGCACCAGAACCAGGCCATCCGCTAGGGGGCTTGCTGTCTGGCAACTCGCGTGGTGCCTCGGGCGCCAAGTCATTGGCATAGTGCGTAATGCGCTCCACGCTCACCACGTTTTGCTCCACATCACTCGCCGAGCGCACGAGCCAGTTCTATCAAATCAAGACGCGTCAAGAGATCTGTGGTCCACACAAGAAAAAGCGCAACGTACCAGCGAGGTCGTCGTATTCAACGCATACGACAACACCATTCCGACGAGCCCCGCATCCACGTTGTTCGTCACCACGGCTGACACGGCCAGGATGGCCGTGAACAAAATGATGACAGAGCCGGCGAACTCGAGACGGACGGCAAGCCATCGGTTGGTGGCTGTGCTAGGCAGGTAGCATATATCGTTGCGGTCGATGCGCCGCGCGTTTTGTGCCGCAAAGATGGTTTGCTGATTGAATGCTCGAATGGTGGATAGTCCGGACAGTGACTCGGAAAACCATGCAAAAATAGGCGACTTGGAGACAGAGTCGAGACGCTTGAGTTCTCGCGACGTCGCGAGATAATACCTGAACAGACACGTCAGCACGGTGGACAAGACTCGCAATAATCAGGACTGAGGACGCACACGGTCACCTGATAGTAGAACCAGGACAGCGGAATGATGATGATGACGAACGGTGGGAAACTAAACGCAATGACCAACAGAATGGATGCAGTGCTCGCACACGTTCTGATCAAGTTTTGAATGGTCTACTGAAACGGTCAGCGGATTTGCGCGTCATCAGCGAACGGTGCACACACCCTCCCGAGAACAAGGTCAACTACATAGATATCTCGTGAGAACAAGTTCAAAATCCTGCAATAAGGTCAACAGGCTTCCCTAACCAGACGAGTACGAGCACGATCATACCTTCCGCTAGGCGTCGTTTCGAAAAAGCTCAACGGCGCCCTCATGACTGATTCCAACATCTGATCTCACGTTTGTCAACCCGTTCTTGGAAACAAAAGACGAAACGCACCGAATCGTGCAAATACTTGGAACTCCTCAACGAGCATAATACCCAAATCAACAACCCCGCTGTCGCAGACAACATTATGGACATCAAGTTGAAGAAGCCATATCCAAGTAGATATGGATCCCTCAGCCCGGCGTTCTCTCCCGCCTCGCGATTCCGTTCTGCCCATAGACGCAGCATGAAGGTCGATACGACCGAGGCTACCTGCCCGAGGAGGGAGACGAGCAAAAAGAAGCAGAATCCGATCTTGGATGCCGCCTGAAGGTACTGCATATACACCTCTTTCTTGACGCGACCCTGTTCGCTGTGTTCCTTGGACAACCCGGAACTCATCGTCTCGCGCACAGGCGGGAGAGGGGCGATAATTGCCCTGCTGAAGCTCGTACGCCGAACAACCTTTACCTTTTCTACGATAGCGTCGAGCTCGTCGATGAGAATCGTTTGAAGGCCGTCGTTCGTCGACGGCGTGTTGATCCCGCTCGTGCGCGCTGGAGTATCCGTCCCGCTGGCAGCACCGGACGAAGAGCCGTTAACGGTGTGATTTTGACTGATCAAGGTGCCGTTGAGTGCCAGAGCGTCATCAGAAACAAGGAGAAGGCTCACATGAGCTTGCGCACCGCGCTATCGGGGTTCGACACGAGTTGTCGATACGATCCACATTCGAGAATAACGCCACGCCGGATATATGCAAGCTGGTCGAAATACTTGAGATACGCAATGTTGTTGGTCACGAGGACTCTCGCTTTGGTGGCAAGAAGACCTTCTGGGCCAATGACTTTGTCTGTTTTTCAATGCCTCGTAGGTTAAACGACTGATGGTCAGCATTTAGACGAGAAGATGGCGTACCAAAAACGTGACGGGCAACGTGAGAATCGACTGCAGCCAAAACGTCATCCAAAAGGACACTGTATTTGAATGTTAGCATCCAAGAAAGCTTTACAATTGACCAACTCACAGATCGGCTCTGGCGTACACGGCGCGTGCTAGGGCAACTCGAGCGCGCTGACCGCCACTCAACTAGAGCTTCGCTATGAGAAATGTGGCATTCTGCACGACACGGAAAACATACCGTGATCCCTGTATAATCGTCGGCACGTTCGTCCTCAGGTGTTCATGAAATACACTAAACACTCACCCTTTTCGCCAACTTCAGTCATATCACCCTGCGAAAGGACCTCCAGGTCCGGTTTCAGCGCGCAAGCTGACGGTATGACGAGTGGTGAGTCACGACGTCTCAAAAAAGGAATACATGTACGTACCTTCGACGACGAGGTCATAGAACGACGCGTCGTATGCATGCGAGAACAAGATGTTGTCGCGAATAGTAGCAGACAAGATCCTAGAAGTGGATGAGCACATCGGAAATAATTTCGCTGACCTCGTACACCTACCAAGGATTCTGCGCAGCATATGCGACGGTACCAGTCAACACAACCTCTCCTTCCGTCTTGCGCATATCGCCAGTAATTGCAGACAACAGACTACTCTGAAAGATTCGTCAGTAATGACTTCTCCAATACCATGATAAAAACGTTCACCTTTCCAGCACCGACTCGGCCTAGGATACCCACCAACTCACCTTTACGAACAGTCAAATTGATCCCTTCCAGTGCGGGTTGAATCCCGTTTTTGGTCCAGTAAAATTCGCCATCTTTGATCGACAAGACGTCGTCACCAATGGACAGAGAATGTTTCTCGATTCGTTGCACGGCATCCGATTGAAGCTCCTCTGCGCCCAAAAAGTCAGATATGCGCTTGACCGAAACGATGGCTTCAATGATGTTGGACGTCACTTGACTAAACTGCATGGCAGTAAAGATCAGGGATCCGAATCGCGATGTGAATCATTGCTTACCATGGCAAGAGGGAATTGGAGAAGCATAAAGAGGGAGATGGCGGGAAAAATGACGTCGGCAGTAAGGGGCTTTGTAGAGAACACCGAGGCGGTGGCCAGAGAACTAAACGCAACGATCACTGTCGCTCGATCAGACAAGGAATCATGCCGAGGGCGTGATGACGTACGGGGGATACCAGTCCAAAGGGTCATGTTCAAAGCCGTGGCGATGCCAATTTTTCGTAGCATCTTGAGCTCGAGGTCGTTACGTACGTACAAGACGCGACGGATGAATGCGTATTCCCATGCATAGAGCTTGATGCTTTGCCAGGGCGTGAACATGCGTCGCTGCTGTGGCGGGATAGAGTGCTCACCTCTTGATGTTGGCGAGTAGTTCGCTCATTAGCCTGGTCCGCTTATCGCGATTTTTCATCTGTTTTTCGTGCATCGTTTTCAAAATTCGTGCAATAAAGGTATTCAAAGGCACGGAAAAGACCATGATGGCCACGCCAACAAATGCGGACCAGCCGAGAAGATTATAAAGAGAAACAAAAGCAAGGGTGATCTGGCATGCGAGTGAGAAATGAATCAAATGTAAAATGTAGAAGAGGGCATACTTGGAATGGTCCAGAGACGGCAATGATGCCATACGTGCTAAGATCCTGTATTCTAGTTGCGTCAACAGACATGAGATTAACGATATCACCGGTAGCACGACCGCGTTCGTCGCTTGACAAGACCAGAGCCTTTTTATAAATGGTTGTGACAAGGCCGGCACGAATGCGCATACCGGTCTGGAAACAGATTTGGAAATACTGGCGAGGCAGGAATGGTCAGCCAGAGAACAGTGAGGAAAGACAAGTTCCATTACCTGGTGAAGAAGGATGGTCTGGGCCATGGAAGCGACAAACATGACAATGGCTATGAGGTATCCCAGGAGAGGGGCAGCGTTGCCCATGAAACCCGCAAGGTTTTGGTACTCTGATATATAAGACAAGAGTTCACGCAAGAGGAGAGGTTGCATAAATGCCAAGCTATCCTGGACGAGCTTGATGAAGACTGCGCCGAGATACGAGCCACCATAGGCGATGAAAAGGGCGGACCACAGACCAGGGCTAGAGGGGTCAGACGGGGCTAAGAAGGGGTGATTGTACGTACTACTTATCGAGGGCGCGCTGGAGGTCGTTTCCGAGCTTTGCAGACCCATCCTCGGGAGCAAGTGCGGGAAGGTCGTCCTCGGTGATGACGGCCTGCGAACCCTTGCGCATAAGAGGGGTAAGCCATGAAAAGGACCAAATGGCGAATACGTTAGCCGTGAGCGTGGGGCTCTCGGTGTGCGGGTCGAGAGTGCTGTCGGGAGAGATGCATTCGACAGCGAAGGAGAGCAAGCCAAGCACGACGACGGTCCATCTGAGAGGAAGGATGGGAATGACGTGGTAGTTTTGGACGTAGGAGCGCGTCCAAATGGCGAGCGCGATGGTGTAACAGGGCCAGAAGAGCAAGAGAACGGTAGAGGAAGAGCGCGACCGGATATGGTTGACGTAGGTCAGGCACAAGGCGAGACAGAGTGCGAGTGGCTCGAGCAGGTATGGTAGGGTAACAATCGTGGTGATGCGGTGAGTGAGGGCCAAGAATAGCGTGGCTAGACTGGTCAGAAAGGCCAGGGCGAGAAGCAGCTGGTATCGGATCGAGATTAACCGCGGGCACGGATCGAAACAAGGAACGCACCAATTTAGACGAGAGACGCCAACGGCTGGCACGTCCGATATCACGCGTGGGAGCATGTAAGAGAAGGGCGAGGTGGAGCGACGCGGCGAGGACGAGAGCGGCGAGGAGTGAGGTGAGAATGACGCCTTCCTCGACACAGAGAGACAAGTCAAACGATCTGTACGGAGACGTCCATTGCCAGCCGTCTGGATGGCGGCACCGGGTCGTCATCGTCGAGTGTGATGGCGACAACTGGCGCAAAGTTCAGCTATATAAACAGGACATTACCTCATTGATGACTACTGCGTGACAAAGCTAAATTCGTCCGTTGCCACCGCGTACAAATCAAGCTGTGCTCGTCTCCGCCGCAGCGACCCTCCCCGGCGCTCTCCCTCCCGAGCGTTCTCAGCCCGATGCCTCCGCCCCTCCCCGTCCACATTCGTTGCGTTCGTCAACGCCTTCTTCTCCTGTTTGCCCCCTCTCTTCGACGCCATGTGCTGCCGGCGCCGCAACGCACTCTCCGTGAGCAGCTGCACGCACTTCTTCCGACGCGATCCGACACTTGAGGACGCGGGCGTTGGAGGAACGACCAGATCTCCGCACCGCGCCGCGGTCTGCTCCTCCTTCCAAAGACTCGGCGGCTTCATCGGCACATACTTTACCACATGCCTGTCGTGCGTCCCGATCGGCGTCTCCAACTATCCATATGCGTGAGCCACGTTCCATGAGACCATATAAACCAACTTGCCAGGCGCCGAGCGTGTGCAACGTCAATCATAATCTCCGTCTCGATCATCTCCAACTTGCCAATGGCGAACTTCTGCTCCAAACAAGGTGAACAGGACACGATCATGCCGACACATACACGCACCTCGTCCACTTCCAAATGGAGAACACGTCGCTTGGACAGCCGGAGGAGGAGTACAAACGACGATCCACGCGCAATGATCAGCATTTGCCACGGACACGCAGCTCCGCCGTCCTGCAACAACCACACGGATGTGATCACGTCCTGTAGGCAGAAAACATGTCAGCAAGCTAAAGGGCCCTCGATCTGAACTGACCATCGTCAACGGGCCGTCGAGCACTGATATCAGCTCACTCGCTTCTTTCTTGGCTTCTTCCATCAACGATCTCACGACCTGCAGGAGGACGATGATCGCGTTCCATAGGACAAGGACCAAGTGATAGGCTGCCATGAAAAAGTCCAATATCGTCGAGGCGATAGACATGATGTCTGTCTGCGCAAGAGAAGACGAGTGTTGCAAACCTGCCTGGGTGTCTATTTGAACCCACCAGCCGCCCGTATTGAGGCTGACACCGCCTAGAATACAACAACACACATTACGATTGAGTCTACTGCAGTAGAACGAACATGAAGGAGGACTTTGCATAACACTCTGAAAGTCAACGGCACTACTTTCCGTTGTTCAACGAATTGAGACATGGCCTTGGGGCAAAATTCCACATCACGTGAAACACCCTCTCGTTGCATGTGACATCGCTTCGACGTTTCCAATATGTGCATTACGCATTTTCACTTTCCACCAAGTCAAGCCGTACGCCGAGGGGGGGACTGAACGAGCTCGCGCAACCATCTCACCGTCGTGAACAGCCTGCCTAGGGCTCCCTCCTCAGTATCGCATTGGCAGTGCATGGATAGAAAGCTTGGTATATTTCCCTCGTGTCAAAGGCGACGACTCGCCGAGTGTAGTCAATCCCGGACAAACTACCTATTATCTCCAGAGAAAGTCGTCGCTGTCTGTTCTCATACTGTCTCAGATTAGCGTAGAGGTCAGGTCGTGGAAAAATCAAGTGTGGTCGGAGCCGACTTATAGCCAAGAGGGACTCGGAGTCAACTCGGGTGATCCGTCGGGATGACTCTGTCAGACTAGCTTCGATCACAGCCTCTACATACTACATACTACAAATCTATCCCGTTACCTACGACTCCAGAGACCCCGCCCATTCCTACACATGGTCAGCTTGTTACTCCCCGAACCCATGCGAGAACTACTCGCACGCAATGTACACCGCCTTGGTTTCGTCAATGTGGCCCGTGCGGCGTATGCGCTTGGTGCCCTATACGCTCTCGTCAAAGTATGCCAGGTCACCCGACGTCGGATGAAGACGACCGCTCTGCGCGGGCCACCAAATCCGTCATTCTGGTGGGGCGTCGACCTGGAGCTATTCTCATCTCCCCATGGCATGTGCGACCACGTCGAGAGATGGGCACTAGAATACGGTGGGGCGTATGAGATCCCTTCTGCATTGGGAGGGAGACGCATCGTCCTTCGCGATGCAAAGGCGATAGCGCACGTGTACGGAAAGGAACCATGGACTTACGTATTGACGCCCATTGGAAAAATTGCTTCGGAGAATGTGGTATGTGCAAATGTCGAGCGACAGGAGGTTTGTTGATTCCGATTGGAACAGATAGGCAAGGGAATATTGACCGCTCAAGGAGAGAATCATAGGCGGTCAGTGGCGATTTCTTGTTCATCTCTGGTGTCCATGATAACGAGACATGATACAGACAACGAAAAACATTAACTCCGGCATTTAGTAATGCTGCGGTTCGCAACCTGGTTCCAGTGTTTTATGATTCGGCTTACAAGGTACGAGTTCCATCTCTTGCATTGAAATATCGCTTCAGCAATTGGGTTAGGTTAAAAGCGCTTGGGACTCATTGATCGAATCGGATGGTAGTGGTCATGCCGTGATTGACATTCAGACCTGGTGTGTAATCAAACTATTAAGCTTCACGATAGACCGGTATAACTCCTTCATGGAATCTAGGATGAATCGTGTTTCGTACGACACTATCCCTAGCATGTCTCAGCGTCTGACCTAGTTTTCTAGTCTCGACACGATTGGCGTAGCGGGTTTTTCTCATGAATTTGGCACATTGGATGGAAAACAGGTTTCGATAACAGAATTATTTGACGCCGTGAGCGGTCCACGCAAGAAGGGTGTTTTATGGATCCTAGTTCTGGCAACAATGTTCCCATGGATGCTGAAACTCCCTATACCAATGACTGGGCTCCGCAAGAGACTGAACGATAGTATGGAAGAGATTGCAAACGATTTGCTCACGAAATCAAGGAAAGAAAAGATAGCAGGCACCTTGGGAGAGAGAGAAGAAAAGTCTATTCTCGGTCTTCTAAGTATGTTTGCGTGTTTTTCGTCTTTGGCTAATTTGCTCAACCCACCCATTTAGTCAAGGCGGAAAACCAAGGCAGTCAGCTTCATTTGACGCGTGAAGAAGTGACGGGTCAGGTATGGCTTGAGATTTTACACTGACCCACATTTGTATGACCGCCTTCCGATTCAGGCGAAAGTTTTACTCCTCGCTGGCTACGAGACCACGTCAAGTAAGCCAGTTTCACTCTGAACTAAACAAATGCTTATATGTTATCATTGCGTTAGTCAGTATGACGGTACGACAGCAGGCCGCAACCACGCGACATCGCTGACGTTTGATCTAGTGGGCATTGATAGAACTCGCGAGAAACCCGGATATCCAAACGAAACTGCGAACAGAACTTCTCGAGTTCGGAGCTGACCCCACGTACGACCAACTTCCCAACAATCTTCCGTACCTCGATGCCGTCGTACATGAAACTCTTCGCGTGCATCCTCCTCTCCCCGACTTTCTACGGATGGTACGTCACGTAATGTGAGCGAGATATTGAATATATCAAATGTAATTTTGAACAGGCCGCCGAGGATGACGTCATTCCGTTGAGTAATCCTGTACGGACGCGCTCTGGCCAGCTCGTCGATCATATCACGGTCGCCAAAGGAACCCATATTTCCATCTCGGGGGGAGCCATGAACTCTTCGACAGCGCTTTGGGGTTCCGATGCGAAGAAGTTCAAGCCAGAGCGGTGGATCGATCCAGATGGTATTCCGGCAGCGGCGAAGGAGATCCAGGGACACCGGCACTTGCTCACGTTCATCGACGGTCCTAGAACATGTCTTGGAAAGGGATTCGCGATTGCCGAGTTCAAGGTACGTGTCTGGCAAATCTGTTCTCCAAAGCGATTTCTTACTCATTTGATTGCGCTTTGTGTGGATATAGATCGTACTTTCGATTCTCCTGAAGAACTTTGTCTTCGAATTTGCGGATGGGCCAGAGACGGTGATCGAGACGGTGAAAGGTATCCTACCGAGGCCGAAAGTGGCCGGAGAAGAGGGCACTGCGGTTCCTTTGCGCGTAAGGCGTTTCGAGTGAGGCAGCGATATGGTTCTGTGTACGATCCTTTATAATAAGCTTTCGGCTAGCCTTACTAGAGGCGGCTTGTGCTTCGGTTCGATCGCTTACATAATCGTACTTGCGATGCGATCCTGAATCTACCGGTGCTTGTTTCAACGACAATAAGACTTGATTCGTCGGTATCGGAGTGCCAATGTTGCTGTCAGCAATTTTGTGTCATTCCAGTTCTGCAATGACTCAGCTTGTCAGACAGTCAATGTTTTCTACGAATGTAAGTCCCATTCACGTCTGGAACTTAATTTCCCTAGGGCATCACTGCGGGCTGAATAAATGTGGCGCAAGGGGCTGTAAGGCGCTGGCGTCATCAGCTAATTATGGAATGCATGCCAGGGCTATATAGCACCTATCCATCTCGCCTCTGCGCGTTTTTTCACCCTCAAATCCGATCATGGCCTCTCAGAAAGCGCTGTGGCTTAATAAACCTGGCAAGGAACTTGTCCTTGCCGGTAATGATATCCCAGAGCCTGGTATTGGTGAAGTCCTCGTCAAAAACTATGCCGTTTCTCTCAATCCCATGGATTGGATGTTTCGCAAGTCTGGCTTTTTCCTGATAAAGAACTTTCCTGTCGTCATTGGCGAGGAGGGTGCCGGTGTTGTCGAAAGGGTTGGAAAGGGCGTCACGAATCTCACTGTCGGAGACAAAGTGTAACCGATATCGCATCTATTTCATGAACTTCATACTGACGTGCTTTATAGGTATTACATGATGTCGTCTGACTTCCTGAGCAAGAATGGCTCTTTCCAAGAATATACCCTAATTTCTGCGGACTTTGCTGGAAAGGTGACTTGTTTACGTTTTAAATGTTTTTCGCCACCATGCAATCACGTCTCATATTTCTCTCGAGATGCCGGAAAACATTACCTTTGAAGAGGCTGCTTCAATTTGCATCGGAATCGCCCCATTCGTAGTTACTACCTATATCCCAAAACCCCATGGATTTGGTTTCACTGCCCCGTTCGAAGATGAAGGTGGAATCGGGAAATACGCTGGCCAACCAATCCTCATCATCGGTGGCAGTAGTTCTTTGGGCCAATACGGTGCGTCCGGAAGTATCCCGTTCAACACACTCATCGAGACGCGAACGAAACCTTAGCTATTCAATTATCAAGACTATCTGGCTTCTCCCCGATCATTACGACTGCTTCATTGCATAACAAAGTTTACCTGCAATCCCTCGGTGCGATGCACGTCCTGGATCGCCAACTGTCCAAGGAGGCGTTGCAAGAACGTGTTGCACGAATTTGTGGTGGCACGCCATTACTCTATGCCTTTGACCCCATCTCGAGCGAGGACACGCAGCGTGCTGCGTATGACTGTCTCGCGCCGGGAGGCAGGTTCACGGAAGTAGCTCCTCTGTCTCTACCCGAGTACGACGAGGCGAGCGGCAAGAGGGTTTTGCGTGCGTGGGGGTCGTTCCAAGTAGAGACACCAGGCGTGCGTGAGTTCGGACAACGCTTCATGCGCGAGTTGTCGAGGTGGCTTGCCGAAGGCAAGATCAAGGTATGGTGATGTTTCCTGAAGGCATTTTATTTCGGCGCTGAGGGTGCTAACGTGTACTGTTTGTAGCCAAACGTCGTGGAAGTGCTGCCGGGAGGGCTGAACGGTGTTAATGCGGGGCTGGGGAGGCTCGAGCGTGGCGAGGTTAGCGCCCGTAAGCTCGTCGTACGTCCCCAAGAAACAGAACTTTGATGAAATGGGCTGCCGTTGAAGACTTTTGTCTCATGAAACGTTGGTATTAATCACAGTTCTTGATATTTATTTGAGCTTGACGTGTACATGACGTTGTCTCATCTCAGAGCAGTACGCGCAAGGGCAGATAGGGAGACGGGATAAGGCACGGTTTCGAGCCGGCGAGAGCTCTCGTAAGGGAGCTGCCGCCACCCTGACCATCGTCCTTCCAAGACTATTTAGGTGGGCTATAGTACCACTCACTTATCAGACAGAGGGAGTTGGCACTGGGTACGAGCAGTGATCACGGACGGTACGCGGGCGAACGCTTTCTTTTACTTACAGAAAAACGGAAAAAGCGCTGGTGACATCCAGCCTCATCATATACAGCGCATTATTTTGCGCCCCCCCCCCTCCAAAAAAAAAAGACCTCGACTCATAATACGCACAGCGCAGCATTATCAGCAAATCTACCGTACTAATATCAACGAGGAATAACATATTATTAAATTAGCTCCCAAGCGTACAAGACAATCGAACTCAATGACAAAAAAAACAACTGGGCCATTGAATCCGGATCAATCATTCTGAGTTGTATCCTTCCCAGCGCAGCTGTCTTCTTCGCTGTTGTTCCAGAATCTTGACGCGCCGCACCCGCCGATGCGTGTTCCACTTCTCAATCGTCCTAGTAAATTCTACTCGCATCGTTCAAAGAAGAAGGCACACTCAGTGGCCATGCATGACACGTACATAAATTCAAGTACACTCACTTGCGTTGGGCGGCTCGCTCTGCGCTATTCCCCACACCCATGCCCAGACCATGTACATGCCTCGCACGATGTAGATGCCCAGTTGTGCTGTACTTTCGACCCCAGTCCACACGGCATATGGAACCATGGCCCCCACCGCTCGCACGAGCCGCGCTGCGAGCGCGAGCAGCAGGGAGCCGTCTGCCTCTGGCCCCGTGAGCGGGTGCATAAAATTACGCCAGCCCATCCATCCCCACCCACTGTGTCGACCAGAGTAAGTCGACTGAGAGGAGTTACGTGCGCTCCAGAGTACGATGCGAGCAAATTCGATCATTAGAAAAAGCGCAATGAGATATAGAAACCGAGCTTGTATCATGATGAGGGACGGGAATCAGAAAGGTGAGCGACAATGAATGGGCTGATGGGGTTGCTCACGGGCTATCATCCGTGCCATCACTGTGGCCCGCAAATGTCGTAGATTACAGGTGGGATCCGCAGTCAGAGTTCAACTGGTCGGTGTTCGTTTTTCGAATCCGCCAAAAGCAAGAATCCCGGGCACCGGCAGTTACTTGTTGAGAAGGCTCATTCAATTTGGAAGATCAACTCCCTTGGCTTGTTGACTAGGATACAAGAACAAAACTCGTGTTGATGCATTACTACCGATCAATCATCAAGCGTGCAAACGCAATCGGCGCCGAGAGCAACATGTATTGAACGACTCGTCAGAACCACCTTTGCTCGGGAGAAAGAAAAAGTCTACGGTTGTTATATTACACTTCGATGTCACAGATTACAAACGATCTGCCGTGCACGTCAATACTCAAGCGGGAAATAAGAGAGGCCGAATTTCAAACTCACCAACGTTGCCCAGATCGGAACATGCTTCCTTGACACGCTCGGAGAGTGTCTTCTCACCTTCACGGACCCAGACACGAGGATCATAGAACTGAAGACATGGATGAGTGCGCGGCCACAATCAAAGTATCTTACATGCCTTCTTGTTTGGTTTGTCGGCCCCCTCGGGGTTACCAACCTGGGTCTGGAGATAATCTTTCTTCTTGATGACAAAGTCCTACAGAGACAGGTTCGGATCACGCCGCTAAGATAGCACGTGATCGGACTTACTCGGATACCGGCCAGGTAAGCGAACTGAGTATCTGCAGGGCCAATATTAGATCACTCGCACAGGAGGGACGCTTATGCACTCGCCAGTGTCGACGTTCATCTTGACGACACCGTTGTTGACTGCAGTCTTGATCTCTTCCTTGGTAGAGCCAGAGCCTCCGTGGAAGACGAGGTATCTGAGATCCGTCAGCACCAGGCGTCCACACACGTGATATGGACATACAACGGCTTCGAGTCTTTGTTGTTGAGTTTTCCACTCGCGTATTCCTGGTGCTTCTGTAAAAGCTCGGGGTGCAACTTGACGTTCCCGGGCTTGTACACGCCGTGCACGTTCCCGAATGCAGCCGCGATACTAAAGTTAGGGCTGATCTTGCTCAGCGCATCGTGCACGTCGTACACATCCTCGGGCTGGGTGTACAGCGCGGAGTTGTCGACGTCCGAGTTATCCACACCGTCCTCCTCACCACCTGTTATGCCGATCTCCATCTCGAGCCAGATACCAAGGGGGGCCATGCGCTTAAAGTACTCGACGCACGTCCGGATGTTATCATCCTTGGATTCCTCAGAGAGATCGAGCATGTGTGAGGAAAAGAGGGGTTCCTGGTGAGCCTTGTAGTACTCCTCGTCAGCATCGAGCATGCCATCGAACCAAGGCAAGAGTTTATGCGCACAATGGTCGCTGTGGAGCACGACAGGGCTACGATGACGTCAGTCGAAGGTGCAGGCAGTCAGAGGAGAAAATACGCACACGCCGTACTCCTTAGCGACTGTGCGGATGTGCACAGCAGCAGCTTTCGCACCAGCTACGGACGCCTGCTGTTTGTCGTTCTTGAGTCCCTTTCCTGCATAGTAGGCACTCCCTCCTTGAGAAACTTGAAGAATGATGGGTGCTTTGATGTCCCTGAAACACGGAATCGGAGAGTGAGGTCACGAAGAGGCACACAGACAGACCTTGCGGCTTCTAAAACGGCGTTGGCGGTGGAGGAGGAGGTCACGTTCTGTCGGGAGTGAATTCCGGCGTCGACGGTACGACGAGTGGTGACTCACGATGGCCTAGAAAAATATGATCGATCTGGTCCGATCACGATCTTAACGCTTGTAATGACTCACGGGAATGGCAAACTGGGATCGTGGGATACGACGATGGTCATCCTCCCGAGGACACGACGAGCGGGTGAAAGGATTACCTGGTGCAATTTTGCATAATCGAACAGCTTGCGCACATTTTCTCCAGTCAAGACGCCGGCCTATGCAAATGTCAGATCCCAAGATGCATGTGAGCGAGCATACGCACGGGGACGATGTCGAGGAGGCCCATGATGATGCAGTTAGTTTTTGTTCGAGTAAGAGACTGGTAAGAAAGAAACCGAGTGGTGAGTGACCCGATGGCGGGGTTTAAGAGAATTCCTGAACCTACCGAGAGAGGTTGTGGTTGCAGTGACGGCGGACGGGTCTATGGAAATCGGGTCCGATCCGTCCTATCTACCCCAGCGGCTCGCAGATCACGTGTTGCGATCCAAATCACACGGCGTATTTACGTCGATTGCGCCTTCGTTGTGCCCACTCCTTGTTTTGCCACGCACGAGCGCGCGCGGTCGAGTCATGCAGGTAGGACCCACCCGGCTTTTTTTCACCTAGGCTGGCAACGCTCCCGGATATGCCCGGCGGTCGCTCTATCTCCCCCGCTACACTGACTCCGTGCGAACGCGTTTGTTATTTGCGTCGAGTAGATCCAGTGTTCAAACGTTCATTCCCGAACCCAAGGATCGCAGCCACACTTGCATCGCTCGGAAGATGGAAATAGTGTCATACCTCTGCATCTTCCGTCATGTCAGCGCCATCTGTCACATTCGAGCACTCGCCCGCCCATAATCATGCACGCACAGCCAGCCAGAATAAAAAAGACAGTCCGCGGGGCGAGCATGCCGGATCGGTTTGGAGAACCCGGCAATTCCATCACTCGACAGTGCGGCATCGACGCGACGAGAGTCTGGCTCGCCGTGCTCCATCAGCGTGTGGCGAGGCAGGAATGCAGGTCCCTTTTTCAGGTGCGTCTCTGACTGAGGCATCTGCCAATCATGAACAATGCGCTTTGTTGAGCGTCTGTCCGCCGGAATCGTGGGTGCCCCGACCCGACAAGTCTCACGGTTTGCTGTACATCGGTGCTATCCCTTTGCTGTGGATGCGATGAAACAGGTCCTGTGTGGATCAGGCGGCGCAGGAAAGGAGAGCTCCGCTGGAATGACTAGAGAGAGAATGCACAATCAGAATGATCGTTGATCGTTCTTTCGGTTAAGCCAACCCACGTTCGTCTTGTGTTAGATCATGAAGTGGCTTTGCAGCGTCAAAAACTAGTTCAAAACTAACTAATTCAAATCAAAATATTAGGCAGAACAACGATGTGACTACACATACTGGGAGATAGGTTTTTGCTAGGATACATGACAAATAGCTACATTCGCAGGCACTGCGAGACAATGAGGATTATGGTTACAATAAAGCAAGAATATGTGCAAGAAATCATCAAGAAAAATGACCGTTATATATGCAAAAAAAGACGACGGCTTGAGCAATAACCTGCGAGAGAGAGAAAGAAAAGTCAACATACAGATCGCATTCCACTAACTCAAAAGAAACGAACGATGCTGCAAGGGTATAGTTCTTCCCAACTGCACCAGCACAGCACGTAGGACCAAAGAGACAAAATAAGACGATATCAGGGTCAACTGGGACATGGTCTGGAGCATTGAGATTACATCCGAAATGAGGGGGCAAAACTGCGAATGGCATAAGCGAAACTGCGCAAGATTTCTAGCCATGCGAACCGCACTTACAAAAAAACAGATGGCCCACATAAACGGACGTACAAAGACGCATGGCTCGAACTGGCACATCGTACAAAGGACGTTGGCATTGACGGAACATTTCGGCGAGAGCAAACTCGTGAGCGTGTATAATCGCTGCTGGGACATGGAGCGAGAGACGGTGTCCACAACGGGAGACAAGTATTCATCGTCGTAGCTCATTGCTGAACACGCGTCGTTGATCTGGGTGCGCAGTAAGAATCAATGCATCCGACAGTTCTTTGTATACTCACCATTATAGCTGAGGGAGGACAGAGGTAATTTGGGGAATTTCCAACAAGGAGGAATGGAGGGTCGGCCTATATAGCAACTGCCCGCCATTCCATCAAGTCACTGCACAGCTGCATGATACAAAAACGGGCGCGGCGATCCGAAGCCACGGAAGCCTGGAGATTAATATGGATATCTAAGTTGTCCAACGTTCAGAGACCGGGTAATCCAAAAAAATAACGCCATTTCGCAGACAGACCTTCAGCAAGATGATCCATGGACAGTCCACCACTTCTGCCGACCTTCTACTAGAATCGTGATGAATTGGCGGAGCCTGGAAGGCCAGGCAGTGTGCGAGCTGATGCTGGCGCGCCCCAGAACAAACACCCACAATTTTCAGTTTACAGGCCATGTCGCTTGATTGAATACTTTTCATCCCCGAGATCCAAACTTCGCATGGACTCCGACCGTGGAACAGGCATCAGGCGACTGCGGCCCAAGTAGCCAAGTTAAGGTACATTGCCACTGGGGAAAGAAAAATAGGAAAGGTACGTACTGGGAAAAATGCAACTACGCCAGAAGGTAGAGATCATCAGACCCATAGGCCCCGACGCCAATTGTTGGGCTGCAGAAGGCTGTGGTTGAGACTCTAGGGTGCCATTATCCGAGGGAGCGCAAGTCTACCTGCATTCGGCCCTGAATTCGTGCCGCGTGCTCGAGGTTGTGACTGTACAGGCCGATGTACCACCATCAAGGACGGGGGGCGATGGCCATAAACAGGCGGGGCTGGCTGGATCACACACATCACGTCATACAAACCAAGACAATCCCAAGGGCCTTTGCTATTGAACGCGGGTCCGGGTTGCTGCCATCCAGTGTTGTGAGGGTTCCCTCCAGGCCAACGGGGAATCTTCCCGAACACAGGTGAAAATAACGAATCGGGATTGTGGCTGGTCAAGGGTTTGGATTTCTGACGACGCTGCGCGGAAGGGCGGAGGGAAAAGGCGGGTAAGAAGGCAACCAGCTGATCGCCTGATTTATATCCTCGTGTCGCGACTCGCGGCCCGCCGGCACTCCCACTGCTGTCACTCTAGTGACACACGTTTTCTTGCAAGTTCAAAAAAAAAAAGCTTGACACGCTCGCTCAAGTCCTGATTTTGCTTTCTAGGACTGTGAACTGACTCATTGAATCGATGAGATGACTCACGCTGTCGTCGTGTCTTTGGCATCCCCTTCGCCCCGGGTACCACAAACTACCGGTTCCTCAAAAATAAAAATGTTCAGCCAAGCCACAAAGGATTGCACTGGCGACCACTACAGCAAATTGTGCAACTTCTAGGGTTTGGCCGGATGTTGCCACGCGGTGCTCCTTGGGGATCGTTGCTGGCCCCTTTGACCATGCGCCTGGTCTAAGGGTGCCAATCCTGTGTTTTATCTAATTCAAGCGTCCAACGGACGAGATGCGCGATCGCATCTCCTTGTTTCATCTCTCGTCGCTCCCGCAGCCTTACTGCCGTATGTGCGTAACCTATTCACTGTCTTCCACGTCCAATTCCATCGCCCTCGCCCGAGAATGCTTGGTGACCTCAAGACCGTTGTCGAACGAACGGTGCATCTTCAACTGCAGGTGAGTACGCTCCTCTCTCTTTCCTCTCGCCCATGATTCCGAATTTTTGATCTTCATTCCACTGCCAGCGAGCGCCCGTCCCGCTGTTTGCCGCACTCGTCGTGTCATCCAGCATTTTATTCGTCGGGCGTGTTTCGGAACTCACAACCAAGTTTCTGACCGCCATCGCGAAATCAAGCACGAGCATGTTCGTGGCCCCTCTCCTTAATTCCCTCTTGGACATCCTTGCCCGTGCGCTCAGCGCTGCTTGTCTGCGGATGCGCGTACACGTTAGGATGCCCATTCGATGGCCGCACATGTCGAACTATCGAAGAGGCGAGCAGTTTCGCGATGATGACATGTACGCCACACCACGTGCCGAGGCTAAGTATTGGCGTGCCGCGGGACGTTATCGTCGTCGTTTGTACGGGGGCCCTCCCACCATGTGGGTTTCGTCAGAGATACCGCCATGCACATCGCGGGACGGTACGATCGTCCCGTTGGTGACGTACTACACGCCCCGGCTACTCCCACTTTACCGTGAGCGCTGCGCGGATGGGAAGCGGACGCCGAAAGAGGTGGTCGACGCCCAAGAAAGTCGGGTATCACCCAAAACGTTTTGCAAGTGGCATCGAATGGTGTTCCAAGACTCGGTCAGTCTTCGTCTGTTCGTTTGTCTCTGAACTAATACGGTTCTTCAGCGTCACCCGACACTTGCTCAGGCTGCGGTGCAGATGAAGCACTACTCAAATCGCGACCTGTTCGAGATTCAACGCATCGCGAGGTTGCTACCCGACGAGGAGGTCTTCCGTCTGAGAGAAAGGGGGACCCGAAAAGCGAGCAGGATGACGAAATACAGCCAAATGTGGCAGAGCTGGCTAAACAATAAGGGGATGGATCTGGTAATTGTGTTCGAGTAACGACCACCAGAGTTCTTGTTTCAATGCTCCAGTACTAACTATAAATAGACCAGTTCCTTCAAAAAGTGGGTTCGAGAAGTTCGGCACGTCTTCCGGCAGCGTAATGCCCTTCTCTTTCACGTGGAGCCTCGCGACATGCAGCATCGGTAGGGGCGGTGTCACACAACAAGCCGTAGGCATTATACCATACAATTAATGGGCCTGCTAGCTGGGCAGCGCAGGACCCCACTCCCAAATTGCAAACACTTTAATGTATTCTCGGCGAGGTGAAACGGCAGCCTTAGCCTACAAATTTTGCGACTTCGTATCGCTGTATTGGCATATGAGTACAGCAAGGCCTTCTTGCCTTCTGGCACAATGGTGCGCTCGGGAAAAAAGTATGATCTGACCCTGGCTCGAACAGGAGACCTTCTGTGTGTTAGACAGATGCGATAACCAACTACGCCATCAGACCTTCCTATATTTCTATTAGAACTTATCGAATGCTTTCCTGAGTCATTCATGTGCCTGCTGACTTAGAGCCGATGACATGGCAACGTCATGTAGGCACGGCAGTCTCTTGCACAATGTAGATCTCATTATTTCGGAATCTCCGTATAGGGCCTGCCTTGCCATTGGCCCAGGCTTTCCGCAGCATTGAGCTTGTACTATAATGATCGTTATGGTGTTGTTATACTTCAAATAGCCTTATTTAAAACTTCGAGGAGATTCGCGATCACTGCGCAGACCTTGCTTGCATGTGGAGGGAACCTTCTGGAGAAAAAGCATCGTGCCGTGGGTTAGAAATGCTGGCCAGGCTCTCTCCGGCCGTATCTGGTGAGTCCTTCTAGGGCCCTTTGAAACTTCTCGATAATGCAACGTCTCACTCAAACATGCGAATTTACTTTAGTTTATGATGGGCGACACGCAATGCCATCCAAGCAGGGTAGGAATTGGCTCCCTGCACTATAGTGACGTAGGTGCGTGCCGAAGGGCGGGCCCCAAGGCTACGTTTTCAAGCTCCGGTTAGGGTCAAGCGTGCCGACGGAATACGAGTCACTCGCCGAACGAGTCAAGCTCACGGCGCGCGCTTGTTAATCCGTCCATTTATATATACCTCGCATTTGCACCTCCAAAGTAACACCAATACCACCATGGAACTATCCTCATCACTCATGAAGCTCCCCGAGACTCTGGGCGCAATGCTATCTCGAGTCCTTCCGTCGCACCTGTCTACGTTCGACGCAGCCGTTGCATGTGCCGCCCTGTTCGCGTTCCTCAAACTGGTCCAAATGTCACGCCAGCGGCACGCTGTTCGCACCACTCGGCTTAAGGGCCCTCCCAGTCCTAGCTTTATGTACGGCGTCGGAAAGTTGCTTTCCCACGCCGATGACCCGGGGTTAATATATGAACCATGGGCCCAAGAGTATGGTTCTGCATTTGCTATTCCATCGACGCTCGGGACGTATAGGATCGTCTTGTACGACCCAAAGGCTATTGCACACTTCCACTCCAAAGAGACTCGGACGTACGTTCGCACACCTCTAACGAGGAAATTGTTAGAAAACGGTGTAAATCTAATATCATCTTCTGGCGTCATCGAGTCTGATAATTTCATTTCCCCCCTTAGTTTGGACGTGGCCTGTTTTGGGCTGATGGTGAAAGTCACAAGAGGTACATTCTTGACGTTGCAATTTGGTTGAAGATGAATCTGATTATTGATGGCTGTGTTTAGACAACGCAAGTCGTTGACGCCCGCCTTCAGCATCACCGCGCTCCGCAAGTTGACACCTATTTTCTATGATTCAGCTCACAAGGTACTGTGTTTGAGTCTCTAGATATTTCATACCTAGCTCACGTGACACTTACCTGCTAGGCTAAAGGTGCTTGGAACGCGCTCATCGAATCGAGTGGTGGCGATGATGCTATCATCGATGTACAGGGCTGGTGAGTGTTCCAGTTTCTAATGTTCCCAGACTATCCGGCTCAACCATGAACTTGTCAAAAGGATGAACCATGTCTCGTGAGTGTTTCTCTCATAATCCGTCTTCATTCTATGTTTACCTCGAACAGCCTCGACACTATTGGTCTTGCCGGCTTCTCACATGACTTTGGAACGCTCGACGGCAGACACTCGCCCGTTGCTGACATCTTCGACTCATTTACATCATCTTCGGGTCCCTCCGCTCTCAACGTTGGCCTCGGCCTCTTGTCACAGGTATTCCCTGTTCTTTCCACCATACCCACTCAGCGCGGGATGTTGGTGAAGAAGTTGAATGACGCGATGGAGGAAATATCAAACGTTTTACTTTCTCGAACGAAGAAGGAACTGGAGATAGGTGTTATTGACGAGCAGGAAGAAAAATCTATCATTGGACTATTGAGTACGTGTCTCAATCCGGAAACATGGATCACATTGTTGACATGTTCGATTCTAGTCAAGGGTGCGGACGCCGATTCAGAGTTCCACTTGTCGAAAGAGGAGGTCCTTGCACAGGTGATCCAAAATCGTGACCGAATGCCAGAAAGCTCAGTCTTTTTATTGTTGCTGTAGATGAAAGTTCTGCTTCTTGCGGGATATGAGACTACATCCAGTGAGTGTCTAGCCCTGCCTTCTATGAGAAGAGCGTTACTCATGCCTGCGAATAATTCAGTTTCCCTGACGGTAACTCTACTTTCACCATTATTCGTGCCATTGAAACTTACGCGCGATCGACAGTGGGCCCTGGTTGAACTTTCGCGAAACCCTGACATGCAAACCAAGTTGCGAAATGAGCTGCTGGAGCATGGTTCCGATCCGACGTTCGACGAGCTCACCAGTGGTCTTCCCTACCTTGACGCTGTTGTCCACGAAGTGCTCCGCATGCACCCGCCCGTTCGTGAGACAGTGCGGATAGTACGTTCACCGCTTGATTCACCTGTTTGGTCCGAGTTAGCTCACTTTACGTTTGTCTTCAGTCTGCTGAAGACGATATAATTCCTCTGTCCGAACCTGCTCGCACATTCACCGGCGAGCTGGTCGACAGCCTGTCGATCTCCAAGGGCACCTCGATCATTATTCCATTCTCGTCAATCAATCTATCGAAGGACGTCTGGGGCGAAGACGCCAAAACGTTCAAACCTGACCGATGGCTGCAAGGCAACGACATTCCGGCCAAGGCCAGAGAAGTATCGGGACATCGACACCTACTCACGTTCTCAGACGGTCCTAGGATCTGTTTAGGGAAGAACTTTGCCGTTGCCGAGTTCAAGGTTTGTCCATGATTTTATTTAAGTTCTTGCTCGATCCAAGATGGAATGAATTTTTGACAGGCTGTCTTGTCCGTGCTTATCAAAAGTTTTGTATATGAATTGCGCGACGGTGCGGAAACGAAGATCGAGATTGGACGAGGATTTCTTGCTCGGCCCCGCGTTTCTGGGGAAGAGGGGTGCAAGGTGCCCTTGCGAGTCAAACCTTACATGGGATGACGATCGTATGTCCCCATCATTTTTGCGTTATTTTACATGTCCAACGTTGAATAATATATTTGTTCTCGACTTTGTTTTACGAGTAAGATGTATCGTCGGTAATCGTTATTGAGTAGCACTATCAAGTACTAGGCGCATGATAAATGAGTTATAACAAAAAAAACAAGCGAAGTATAATCTGGTATTATATTCACCCTCATGTTGTTCCGCAAAAAGTCACACCACCATTGACCAATGGTTTAGGCAACGCAAGGGCCACTTCTTGAGCTAAGGTCCATTATTCCATACATCGAAAGACGGGGAATAGTGCTGTTCCTGTTGTGACAAATTCATTTTCCACTTCCGAACCACTCCGATCTCAACACCGGTAACCTCTTCCCGAAAGACCAGTCTCGACTATGACATAGTAGACATGCACTTACTGCATGGACTAGTAGCGTAGATATCTCATCCTCATTGTAACCGTCTGGTAACCTCGTGTAGTGTAATATATAAACCCCATGTAAATATTGTAGTCTACAGTTTCGGAATCATAACCTTTCCTCCTTTGAGTGTTTGGGTGATACTGGAACTCGCTCTCCTCTTGCTCGAGCTATTGTTAGTTTGGGCACAACATTATTCCGAAACTCTCCATCCCCATTCCCCTATCACCATTGCCCACATTTTGCATTGTTTCCCTTCCCCACTTTTCTCTACCACTGTGTCATATCTGGCCTCCAGGGTTAAGGAGTTGGTTGTGTCTTTGCTCTTTTCGATTAGCCAAATCATTTGTCGTGACATTGTTGGACATTGTTCTAGATGCAGAAACGTCCTGTTAAAGCTTCCCATGTAATCTGGGATCAGTTAAGCACTGAGTAAAAGCTTATAACAGCCTAGCTCTGTGCATAGAGGTCGTCTGCCTCTTGATAAATAAGGATAACATTGTTGCTAGGGTAAAACCTCGTGTGATAGAACACTACACCAGCTGGTCTTCATGAGAGGACCAACTGTTTGCATGATCACTGTTGAAAGAAAAGTGATCACATGTTCGTGTGAATCTTATCACATGACATCGGACACATGTGACTTGATCACATGGATGATCACATGCTTCTTAAGACACAGAATGAGTCTGGACACAGTTTAGAGTTGTCTTAT
This sequence comes from Austroboletus novae-zelandiae, assembly GCA_038090275.1. Classification (NCBI taxonomy): domain Eukaryota; kingdom Fungi; phylum Basidiomycota; class Agaricomycetes; order Boletales; family Boletaceae; genus Austroboletus; species Austroboletus novae-zelandiae. The sequence continues at coordinate 7,613 of JBBPML010000292.1, read as the reverse complement.
CAAGATAGAGATCTAAGATTGGTCTAGAATCATCTTATTCCTTATCTATGATGTCATAAGAGTCTGGAACACTCCAGAATACTCTTATCTTGATATCTGTTATCTTGTGTCATCACAAATGACAGATAATCCTATCAACCAATAGGATATGATCCGCTTATCATGGATTACTCATGATGACTGCGGATGACTTAGTCTAAATGACTTATATCTGACTCATGCTGACTGATAGCTATTGGTCCCACCAATAGCCTTTATCTCTCTTATCTAGTGTACATGTCACCCCTCTAGATTAGGCAATATGTACATGGTCTGTGCGCATATCCTGTACATATATAAACCACAGACTCCTGGAGGATAAATTCCCAGAGTCAGCAATACAGTCTTAACTCAGACTACTCTTACTCTACCACCTTCAAAGTCCCCTCAGTAACCTCAGAGACAAAGGGTGAGTATTTCCCTCACTCAGTTCTTGCATCTTCCTCGCTGTGGACTCTGCTCCTGGGTTAGCCTAGGAGGCAGAATCGACACTGCTTTCTTCAATCACAGTCATGTTGGGAATGCAGGGTATCCCAATGGTGCAGGGGCAAGAGGGAATAGTGAAGAAAGCAGTGTCGATTCTGCCTCCTAGGCTAACCCAGAAGCAGAGTCCACAGCGAGGAAGATGCAAGAACTGAGTGAGGGAACTTGAAGGTAGAGAGTAGGAGTAGTTTGAGTGAAGACTGTATTGCTGACTCTGGGAATTGATCCTCCAGAAGTCTGTGGTTTATATATGTACAGGATATGCGCACAGATCATGTACATATTGCCTAATCTAGAGGGGTGACATGTACACTAGATAAGAGAGATAAAGGCTATTGGTGGGACCAATAGCTATCAGTCAGCATGAGTCAGATATGAGTCATTTAGACTAAGTCATCCGCAGTCATCATGAGTAATCCATGATAAGCAGATCATATCCTATTGGTTGATAGGATTATCTGTCATTTGTGATGACACAAGATAACAGATATCAAGATAAGAGTGTTCTGGAGTGTTCCAGACTCTTATGACATCATAGATAAGGAATAAGATGATTCTAGATCAATCTTAGATCTCTATCTTGATAAGACAACTCTAAACTGTGTCCAGACTCGTTCTGTGTCTTAAGAAGCATGTGATCATCCATGTGATCAAGTCACATGTGTCTGATGTCATGTGATAAGGTTCACATGAACACACTATCACTTTTCTTTCAACAAATAGGGCTTAGGTGGGAGATTTACCAAGCAGTAGAGCGGTTTGCTAACAGAGAGATAGTAGAGCGAGGAAAGAGAGATATTCCTGAGCTCTGTGATGGTCAAGGCTAACACCTCACCCTCACACTGTTTCCGACATTTGTCATGGACTCTTTGAAACATGGGCACTCTCATTTGATTGTTTCACCCATTTTGTATTTTATATCTTTCACTCATGATTACTTAGCATTGTATTTCAGATTCAAGTGGACACTGTACAGATCTATATTACTTGTTGCTCAAAGCTTTGTATTGGCCCTCAAAGTATCAACACCAGTTATTGGCACCCTTTATTTGTGTTACATCACACTCATTCTTCACTTCATGATTACGCCCACTTATTTCCGTCACCACGCCCATGACAAGCTTGAAGATGGGGAACAAGAGTAAGTGTCTTGTTACTCTCCTGGGTCTATCCCCAGGGTTTATATAGCTACACAAGTGTTTGTACATGCTGTGGAGCTCTCTATGTATGGATATCTCATGGAAACATCAAGAAATCCATGGAATAAGTGATGTGGAGTAAGAAATGCTTAGAAAGATGACATGTGCCCAAAACACGATTTAGTGGACACATAAACTCACACCTCTTGTGGCCCAGTGCACATAAGACCAAACAAATGAGCCAAACTACCATAAGAAGGTAAAACTTCTGTAATAGGTCACTATGGTGTAATTTGTGAGTAATAAGGGAAGTGGATTCAATACAAAGGGCTAGACTGTGTGTAACACATGTCAAGGACCCTTGTAGACACATGGTTATGGATATAAATGAATACCATGGTCTTACCACATCTTACTACAAGTGTAGTAGACTTTATGTCATGTCAAAGCCTAATGAGATAGGACTTTAACTTCAATAGGATATGCTACATTCGAGAAATTCTGTGTAGCAATAGAAAGAGACTTCATGCCAGCTGCAGTTGCAGCTCAGGCAGAAGAGAAGCTGAGGACCCTGAGACAGGGTCAAAATGAAACTGTAGAAGACTTCTTCATGAAGCTAGAACAGCTCATGCTCGAAGCAGAAATGGATCTGGTAGCAAACGGCTGCCAGCTCATGGGTATCGTTTGTCACAGTATTCACAACAAATTGTGACACAAGTGGAGACAACAAAGTCCTGCTTGTTAGATTATATCCATGATTATGATTGATGGAAGAAAATGCTCATTCGGGCCAATCACGTCCTGTTTGAGATCACCACAAGGCACAAAGCATAGAACATTGTGCAATTCACCCTACCGGCCCAACAGCCCTTTTGTAACAAGGACACTTTGGCATCAAAGCAATCTCCAACTGCTCTAAGCAGTCAAATTACTTCCTCCGCTCCCCCCGTTCCTTCCTCCTCTGATTACGCACTGAACCCATCCAAGGCAGAAGTTACTTCTGGAGTTGGCACAACAATAGACCTTGCTCAAGCGTGAGGTCAAGGAGCTTGTTGTAAATGTGGTCCAGGTTCGTCCTGGCCATGTCTGAAACACCCCTGGAAGCCTTGGAGTCAAATAATGAGGCAAATGGTAGAAGGATTCTCCAAAGAGCAAGGAGAAGAATGGGCTACCCTGTTGAAAAAAAAGAGTTTTGGACTTGGACAGTAGATACTCAGTTGTCTACCTGTCCTAAGAACTCTAAAGTTGTGTCAATACTTTCACATCCTGTATTTAGTGATACAAAAATCAGCAACAGGTTTGCATAACTTATGAGTGAGACTGAAAAAGAAATGACAGAAGAGGTGTCCTGTAAAGATGTGGCAGAGGTTAAGAAAACCTCTGTATTTAATTCTGAAATAACTCTTCAACTCCTTTATATGATGAAGTAGAGTCAAGAGACTCTACTTGAGAGTATCATTATCAGACCCTTCATTGCTAGGGCTCTGTCAAGGTAACCAAAGACTTGAAGTACATCTGTTACGATTCGCTCATACCCCTACTCTTTTCCCTTTACTCTTACACTAGTTCCCCTACAGACATTGCTCTCGCCGTTCGAGTCCCGCCTGAGCCACTTTATTATCCCTCTTCTTCTCTTATCTTCGCTTACCTATTTAGCATGACTCATCCGCAGTATCCGCAGCTGTACTATTACTGTTATCTCTGACTCACCTCCCTTCTTCGCGATTCCATCGCATTCTATCGTCGAGTCATCTCTTTTACGCTCTGCTTCATTCTCTCTTGACTCGTCTATATAAACCTCTCGATACCCTCGATGTATTCCCCAAGTTAGACCTACCCGAATCTACCTTGATCATCGATTCCTCTCGGGTCCCCTTGTCCTCGCCTTGCTACCAAGTAGGCGTGCCCCTTGTCCCCTTTGTCGTCGCTCCCCCATAGCGACTCCTTTGTCCCTGCATCACAACATACGTTGACCAGGTCAACAGCTCACGACATACCGTTGAGGCTGAGGATAGCGGATCGCCCGTCTATCAAACCCCTACCACGTCAGCTGAATAGCGATGTTAACATCCCCTTGCCCCTCGTCACTCGGGTCTACGCCTGAGCATAACAAAAGGTCTAACTTGCTCTTCACTGGGCAAGCCTTGCCTTAGCCCACCATTCATCCCTATCGCCCCTTGAACCATAGACCCTCCCTAGGCCCTCGTCGCTATCGCGAACCCTCTCCGTCCCCCTTGGAACACTCCTCGGCCTCGCAAGAAGAGGTACCCACTGACGACGATATCGTCGTACCCACAGAAGATCACGAAGATCTTATCCTCGCCAACGCCCTCTCGTCCTCGTTGGTGATCCCACGAGCCCCCACACCCCCATCGCCCACGCCAATCAGTAGATCGAACCCCTTCGCCCCACCCCCATCCATGTCCCACTCCACCCCCACCTCATCGTCGGTGAAACCCACCGAACTTCGCCTCGGAGTCCCTGAAGACTTCAATGGATCCTACGAGCGTGCCATGCCCTGGTACTACTCCGTCATGGCCTACCTCATTGTCAACAGTGAGGTATACAACACCGACCAGAAGAAGGTCGCCTACGCCCTCTCTTTTATGAAGAAAGGGTCAGCACTCACCTGGGCTGACACCTATCGGCGAAAGGCTATTGAAGCCACCACCTTCGGAACTCTCGACGAGTTCACCAAAGCATTCAAGGTCTCCTTCGAACGACACAATGTCTCGGACAACGCCATCCACTGGCTGTCCACCCACCACTGCATGACCTCGAAAGGTCAACCCCTCGCCACAGCCCTCAATGTCTACATCGCGGACTTCCGCAACCACGTCACCAACTCTGGCATCAAAGATGAGAACGTCCTCATCAACTTCTTTGCCAATGGCATCCCTGCCCCCCTCATGAAGCAAATCTTCGCTATGGACACTCCCCCCACCACCATCGACTCCTGGTACGACAAAGCCGTACATTTCCAAACCCAATGGGAACGCGCCCAAGCCATCTCTGGCAAAAACCCAAAGACCGAATACCGGTCTTACTCGAACCCCACCCCTCGCCCCAAGGACCCCAACGCCATGGACGTTGACGCGGTCACCACCCCTCATCCCCCAAAACTCACCGATGAAGAGCGACAATGCTGCTTCAAAGAAGGCCGCTGCTTACACTGCCGAAAGAAAGGCCACAACTCCAAGGCCTGCCCCACCTACACCTCCCCTCCCATCCCTCGCACCTCCCGCATCGAAGAAATCAAGGAAGAAGACGACTCGATGCTCGGGGTAAACAAAACCACTACCCTCCCGGGTTTTTAGACGGAGGACCTCGTTCGACACAAGGTTCCTCCTCCCTCTCCCCTAAACGTATGCGTGTAACAGTATCTACCCTGCCTGGAACAATGAAACTCCCCATTCAACTCATCGTTCCATCGCATACGTTTAAAGTCGTCGACACCCCCGCCCTAATCGACTCCGGAGCTGACATCTCCTGCATCGATTGGAACTTCGTGCGAAAGCACAAACTCCCTACCACCCGCCTCCCCCGCCCCCTCAACGTCCGCAGCGTTACCCAGGACCCCACAGTCCAAGGAGGAGTCAAATTCTCCACGGAACTCTTCATCCACATCGAAGGACTTGTGCACAAAGTAACCTTCTACGTCATGAACTGTGGGACGACCAATGTCATCCTCGGACTCCCCTGGCTCAAAGCCACCAACCCCTCCATCGACTGGTCCAACCAGACCATCTCCATCGCCGAATCCACGGATCAGTCAAAACTCCCTCCACTCGGCCGACATCAAACGGCACGACTCTTACTTCCGCTCCCTCCTCCTGTTACGATCCTCTTATACCCCTACTCTTTTCCCTTCACCCTTACCCTAACTTCTCTAACAGACACTGCTCTCGCTGTTCGAGTCCCGCCTGAGCCACTTTCTTATTCCCCCTTTTCTCTTATCTCCACTTACCTATTTAGCGTGACTCATCCGCAGTACCCGCAGTTGTATTACTACCATTATCTCTGACTCGTTCCCCTTCTTCGCGATTCCATCGCATTCCATAGTCGAGTCATCTCTTCTACGCTCCGCTTCATTCTCTCTTGACTCGTCTATATAAACTTCTCGATACCCTCGATGTATTCCCCAAGTTAGACCTACCCGAATCTACCTTGATCATCGACTCCTCTCGGGCCCCTCCTAGTTCCTGCCTTGCCGTCAAGAAGGCAGTCCCCTCGTCCTTCGTCGTCGCTCCTCCATAGCGACTCCTTCGTCCCTGTGTCACAACATACGTTGACCAGGTCAACAGCTCACGACATACCGTTGAGGCTGAGGATAGCGGATCGCCCGTCTATCAACCCTTGCCACGTCAGCTGAATAGCGACGTTAACGTCCCCTCGCCCCCTCGTCCCTCGGGTCTACGCCTGAGCGTAACAAAAGGTCTAACTTGCTCTTCACTGGGCAAGCCTCACCTTAGCCCACCATTCACCCCTATCGTCCCTCGAACCCTAGGCCCTCTCTAGGTCCCCGTCGCTATCGCGAACCCTCACCGTCCCCCTCGGAACACTCCTCGGCCTCGCAAGAAGAGGTATCCACTGACGACGACATCGTCGTATCCACTGAAGATCACGAAGATCTTACCCTCGCCCACGCCCTCTCGTCCTCGTTGGTAATCCCACGAGTCCCCACACCCCCATCGCCCACGCCGATCAGTAGATCGAACCCCTTCACCCCACCCCCACACATGTCCCATTCCACCCCCACCTCCTCGTCAGTGAAACCCACCGAACTTCGCCTCGGAGTCCCCGAAGACTTCGATGAATCCTACGAGCGTGCCATGCCATGGTACTACTCAGTCATGGCCTACCTCATCGTCAATGGGGAAGTCTACAACACCGACCAAAAGAAGGTCGCCTACGCCCTCTCCTTTATGAAGAAAGGGTCAGCACTCACATGGGCCGATACCTATCGGCGAAAGGCTATTGAAGCCGCCACCTTCGGAACTCTCGACGAGTTCACCAAAGCGTTCAAAGTCTCCTTCGAACGACACAATGTCTCGGATAACGCCATCCACTGGCTATCCACCCACCACTGCTCGGCCTCGAAAGGCCAACCCCTCGCCACAGCCCTCAATGTCTACATCGCGGACTTCCGCAACCACGTCGCCAACTCTGGCATCAAAGATGAGAACGTCCTCATCAACTTCTTCGCCAATGGCATCCCCGCCCCCCTCATGAAACGAATCTTCGCTATGGACACCCCCCCCACCTCTATCGACTCTTGGTACGACAAAGCCGTACATTTCCAAACTCAATGGGAACGCGCCCAGGCCATCTCTGGCAAAACTCCAAAGACCGAATACCGGTCTTACTCAAACCCCACCCCCCGTCCCAAAGATCCCAACGCCATGGACGTTGACGCGGTCACCACCCCTCGTCCCCCAAAACTCACCGACAAAGAGCGACAACGCTGCTTCAAAGAAGGCCGCTGCTTACGCTGCCGAAAGAAAGGCCACAACTCCAAGGCCTGTCCCACATACACTTCCCCCCCCACCCCTCGTACCTCCCGCATCGAAGAAATCGAAGAAGATGACTCGATGCTCGGGGTAAACAAAACCACCACCCCCCTGGGTTTTTGAACAGAGGACCTCGTTCGACGCAAGGTTCCTCCCCCTCCTCCCCTAAACGTACACATGTAAATATATCCGCTCTGCCCGGAACAATGAAAATGCCCATTCAAATCATCGTTCCCTCGCATACGTTCAAAGTCGTCGACACCCTCGCCCTAATCGACTCAGGAGCTGACATCTCCTGTATTGATTGGGACTTCGTGCGAAAGCACAAACTCCCCACCACCCGCCTCCCCCGCCCCCTCAATGTCCGCAGCGTCACACAAGACCCCACCGTTCTAGGAGGGGTCAAGTTCTCCACAGAACTCTTTATCCACATCGAAGGTCT
>JBBPML010000291.1:0-32592 GCA_038090275.1 Austroboletus novae-zelandiae | reverse complement strand
TTAGTACGTTGACAACAGAGTTGGTGAACAGACACGTACTCGTTTCCATCGGCATGGTAATATGCAAGTGTCCTAAGAGCCTCGGCTTCGCGCCCTTTACTCATCAACCAACGGGGCGACTCGGGAGAATTCAGAACCAGCAGAACTTGGAGGACCGAGGGAACTCCTTGTAGCAGAGAAGGCAAGCGCCAAGCCCACGTATTATTGAGCCTGAACGAACCAAACGTTGTCCACGCAGCACTTTCAAACATTCATGAGTCGAAAATATATCCGAAGAAGCTGAAGTACATACACGATAGCTCCTGAATACCAGAGGGAATTATACAACGATGTCAAAGGGGCTCTGTATGTCGGATACGAAAGTTCGGTGACAAGCATGGGAGCGGCATTGGCTAAACAAGGAAGACATGTTTCTCAGCACATGGTGATTTTTGACAGATAACGAGATCCGCTAACGGACTTGCCTGCAAAGGTATTACCAAAGCCGATCAAAAAACGAGCTCCGATGAACATTCCGACGGATTGGGAAGCGGTCTGGATGGCTGTTGCAATGCACATAATGGCCGCACCGAACCAGATTGCGCGGCGGCGTCCGACGCCATCAGAGAGGTAAGGAGCAAATGGATAGCCCGCCAGTGCGCCAACGTTCTGTAGGCTAATGGTCAGCGATGATCATGATAGATGGTACCATAATTTATGTCCTTCACCTGAATTGCGTTGAGCAGACCAAGTTTTGAACCCGACGGGTGGTTGAAGAAAGATTCCCACTGAGTGAGACTCTGCAAGCCGTTCATCATGCTGCCATCATAACCAGTGGTCGACGAGGTGATGAGGCTACCAGGGACGTCAACATAGAGGACAGGTGGGGATTCCTATCGCCGTACAGAAGAACAATCCAAGCATTGAGGACAATAAGTCTGTAGGTGTGGAGTGAAAGTAATTACAACAGCGAAAGAGCGCGTCGAGAGCTGCTTACCGTCTGTTATTGTACCACGTTCTCCTCGGGTCGATAAGGTGAGCAAGAGAGGATTCCTGAAGCACTACAGCAGGGCCACCAGCCATCTTCAACAAAAACCAGAGGAGAAAACGGGGAAGGCGTAAGGATCCCAGGGCAAGTCACTTGGCAATTTATGGCACTGCCATCCTTTGATGGTTGTTACTTAAGATTTCCCCGGGATAATTCCACCGCAAGTTGGCAACCCGGCATCACGCGGAGTTGCCCTGTGTGGTACTCTTCTCGGTCGAGGAGCATCCTGAGATCCCCGTGTTGAGAATCCCGGTCATGTTACATTTGAGTGTCTGAATTGAACCAAGTGGCATCAAAACGTGACCGACGCTTGGCATGCTTGACAGTTGGCCAAGCGTGAGCCGCTGTCTGACCCAGTAGACAGATTTGACCTGCCATATGAACTATTGTGAACGAACACGAGATTCAGTGGAGACATAGTCAGTCATCTGAACTTGATTTTAAAAAATATTTTACTCAGGGTTAGGTTTATGTAAAGAATCCGAGCGTTAGGTTTTCTAGAGCTGCGACGTCTCAGAAAATAAACAAAAAATAACTTGATAATGCTCCTATTTCAAAACCCGATTGTCGGTGTATCCACTTTCAACGGCCCCTGTCAATGTCGGGCTTGTCTTCTGACCATCACCATCGTCGCCTTCAATGGCAGGCGCGTTCAGCGGACATCTCTTGAACACATTCAACAACTCGCCCGCTCAGCCAAATATCGTCACCAGCGGGACCATGTCTTTTGACGCACGGGCACACGGCACACCCGCACCCTTCTCCCCTTCACTCGCTCCCTTTGGTCTCACCCCGCTCCCCGAAACCAGTTCCACAGCTGAACGGATCGCCATCCTCCAAGCCAAACTCAACAAGAAACTCGGGCCCGAGTACATCAGCCAACGGCCCGGTCCCGGAGGAGGCCCCAAACTCACCTACGCCGAAGGGTGGAAGATCATCAATCTTGCCAACGAAGTGTTTGGGTTCAACGGTTGGAGTTCGAGCATCGTCAGTATTACGACAGACTTCATCGATTGCAACGATGCATCAAAACGATACGATATCGGCGTGACGGCCATCGTGCGAGTGTCACTGCGGGACGGGGCTTATCACGAGGACGTTGGGTATGGCATGATGGAGAACGCCAAAAGCAAAGCAGCCGGATTGGACAAGGTGAGCTGGCATGGTCCGCTGGTGTTGGTACTTGGGAGAGTGACGTGCCGACGTGTTCAAACCACCAGTGCAAGAAAGAGGCAATCACGGACGCGCTCAAACGTACCCTTCGGAACTTTGGAAATTTGCTCGGAAATTGTTTGTACGACAAGTCGTATGCACAGGAAGTCGTCAAAATCAAGGTTCCTCCGGTACGTATCTACGAGGTCGTTATGCGCCATTCATCCAACATTGCGTCAACATAGGCGAGGTTGGACAAGAATGAACTGTATCGTCGACCCGAGTTTGAGGACCGCATACCCGATGCCCAACGCCTGTCAACGCCAGTACCCCATGGCTATGCAGTGCCCCCCGAACCATCATCATCTACACGCGAAGAGCCTCGTGTCAAAGTAGAGCACGAGGGTCAACGTTGTCAACACCCAGATACCCCCATCACGTATATACCACGACACCTGCGCGAAGACATGGCTGCTTCTTCCCGAGCACAAAACCCCACTAGCTGTCCTACCACTCCGTCTTCCAAAGCACCAACCCCCAACACAAACGCTTCGACCTCGGGATCAGCATCAGGCACAATCAAGGCACCGCCACAACATTGCTCATCGCCCGTTGATGCTCCAAAATCGAGCGGCCTCGTGACTCCGGTCCACACGCCGATGCCGCCCCCACGCCCACCTCCACTCCGCCCACCACCGGCCCGGGCCGTCGCGACATCACCGCTTGCTCGTATACATAATACGCTCGAGCGGAGCGCCACTTCTTCCGACTCAACGCCCGCGAACCCTGTCAGTGGTTCGAGTACCACCAAGGCGCCGCCCGCCGACGAGAAAGCCGACGATGACGACGATGACGCATTCCCGCTCAACACTCAGGATGGTGCCATGTTCGCCGCGGTCGATCTCGGGGATGGCGATCTCGGACGGCCGATTGACTACGAGGAAGGCCTGAGCGGCTTGAGCACGATGGACGATACAATGGATGTACCCATGCTTATGCCAGCGTTGGAGAGTGAGGCACAGTCACCTGCCGCGAATCCGCCCAGTCCACAGATCCAACAGAGGACGCCTACGCCCAGCGTGGCACCCAAGTCGTTCAAACCCACCACGGGAGTCCTTTCGTCTGTAAATGTCCAACCTGGTCCCAGTGCAGGGCCGAGCACGAGCAACTTGAAGGGGCAGCAGATGACGCCGTCGCCGCAGGTGCTAAACGGGGTACCCAGCTCGACGTCATCGAGCGCGCGCACGCAGGAAAGTAGAGACATCCCCCGTGCGTCAATGCCGATGGGTCGATTCAACATACCGAGTGATGCGGTACATTTTTATTTTATTTTTATTTGATCTTCCTGACGGCGTTACCTTTTTTTTTTGTACGGACAGGTACCCCAGCAGCAGATGCAGACAGAACAACAACAGCAGAAAATCGTTCCAAAGCCAATGGCGGCCGTCAACATGCTCAAACGCAGCGCGGACGTGATGCAGTGCGTGTTTCCCGTAAACGATCGACCTATGACTCAACTGTCCCTGTGCGTTTTTTTATAGAGTGGGTTCCATGCGTCCGGCGATACAAGGCCTGGGTCTCGCTCAGAGGCAGCAACAACAACACGATACCCACGTGCGCCCGTCAAATCACCACGAGGGCAACGACGCCAAACGGATCAAACGTTGATCGACCCGTGCACCGAATTGCTTCTATTTTCCCCTTGATCACATTTCTCCCGGAATTGCATACAGATGCCTAGGAAATCTCTTCGTAAATTGGAAAGGTTGCACATAAGATTACAGGTCATGATTTGATTGTAGTACAGCACGACGATAGCTAAACAGGTATTTAAGAGAAACGGACGACAGACCATGAATGCATATCCATGACAGCGATAACTTAACAAGGGAGCCTCGTCTATATTGAAAAAAAAAATCTGCTTCCTTGTTTATGTCAGTAACCAGACTGCACAATCCCGGTAGACGACACCATCAAACCTGGATTCATGTCCTCTAAAAATAATCGAAGATGGAGAAGAAGAAAGGGGGAATCAGGTTACACGCGTATCGTCCAGACGCGCCAAGTCGTCCCTGGCGCCAAGTAAGACTTCCTGTGGGCGCCGCCGTTAGCACGCTAAACTAAACCAAACGCCGCAAATTACACCACGCACCGTCACGAGAGCCTGCCTCGCCTCATCCTTGATCTCCTTCCAGCGCCGCTCGTACGCCCCCAATAACGCCTCCCACTCGGCCTTGCGTCCTCCCGTCCGAATGATGGCCCGCAACACGATGATCCCCGCGACCCACTCGACTTCGTCCGTCTCCCACACCGCATCCCGCGCCATCATCTCCGAAAACGTCCACTCGGGTGGTGCTGGCGGCGGCGGCGCAGCGGCAGGGACACCATACCCAAGCTCTTGAGCCGGTCGGTGATGGTAGGCGGCGTTCCCGTTCGGCACAGCCACGCCCACGCCAACAGCAGTCGCATTCGGCGTAGCAGTACTCGTCGTCCTCGCACGTCCCACGATCCCGAGCTCGATCGCGGCAGCGTGTATCTGCGCCCACTGCACGTGATCTTTGCGACGCTGTCTGTCCACTTTGATCCGCTCCATCTCGTCTGACAGCGATGCGCCGTGGGCCGTCCCGGGACTTGTGGCGTGCGTCGATGCCCACACGGATGATTTCCGGAGCGCACTTTGAAGGGCACGAGGGCCCGCAAGCGGACCAGAGACGTCGGCATGCACGATCGTATTGGGAAAGAAGGCGCAGGCATCGACGAACCGCCGGAGGAGCGAAAAGAGCACGTCCGTCCATGTGTGCCCGCTCGAACCCGAACCCGATGCACTGCCCGAAACCGCTGCCGATGTAGACGCAGACGCAGACGACGCGAGGAGCGACGAGGCTGCATCAAAGAGGGCGTGTACGACGGCCGTCAGCGGGGTTGCACATGGATGCGCAAGGACGTAGGACTGTATCAGGGAAGACAGCGTTGCCGTGTCGATGGCGGGCGTCACGAACGCGTCGCGGAGGGCTGTGGTGGTCACATTGATCGCGATCGTCGGTGAGGGAACCGGCACCGGCACTGGCACTGGCACGGCTGCTTGGAATGCATACTGAAACTGCTGGCCAGACGGGCCTGGCTGTTGCTGCTGTAGCGGTGGTGGTGGTGGTGGCTGCTGTGGCTGCTGTTGCTGCGTGGCATGCGGGTGGGTATGTGCGTGGGGGAGTGTGTGCGTATGTGTTGGTGCGGGTGGGTGCGTATGGGTGTGTGCACTCGGACCGGGCGCATCGGGTGGGTCAGAGGGTGACGCAAAGGAGGCGGCAAGGGTAGGACTCCACGTGATGTTACCCGACGGCGAAGCTGGCGTAGACGAGAGTAAGCCCCCAAAGTACATCGACTCAGCGACGACACGCACCCTTGTCAGAGAGCTTCTTGGGCCGCGTACGTCCCTCGAGCTTGCGTCTCGCTCGGCCTACGGTGTTTTTGTACCAATTGTATATTTGCTTGACAAGACGGGCTCAGCGTTCAGCACGGAGAAAGCAAGCCATATGAGCTCGACTCACCTCGCGAAAGCGTGGCTCGGCTTCGTCGACACCTTGCAGGTCAGGCGGGAGACCGAAGCGGACGAGAAACTCGCTAGCACGGTCCAGAGCAAATTTTTTAGCGTCTCCCCGTACATGTCCTCTGGTACGGGTCTCGAAGCCGCTGATGTGACTACGTAGGAAGACGAGCTGTTCTTCCGTGTACGCCTTGGGCAACCTGGGTTTGCTTACCCTGGGATCACCTTCCATCGTGTGTAGCATTTCAACGGGCGAACTCAGCCGCACCGACAGATTCCCTTTCGGAAACTTCCGAAGGATCGGATTCCACTCACAGGGTATGAAGATTATAAACGAGTGCAGTACGTCTACAATCAATACAATAATAAAACGAGCGATTATCCGACGCCTGAAACGCAACATCACTCCTCCAACGGCTTGCGACATATGACCAAATACATGGGCGTAAACAGCTGCCAAAACATCGCTCAGTCATATCCGTCACCAGTAGAAGGATCAGCTTACCTTGGTTTGACCGCCCCTGACGAGCGAATCACCGGCAATCTTGAGCGTCTCACAAACCTCCCATGTACCCTTGGGTATGAGACCAACCATCTCCATGAGACGCAGCGACGTATGGGTCACAATTCGACCACTCCAACTCGTTCGCCATACCATAACAAGATCCCAAGGAGTCTGGGCTTTGCGCAGGTCACCCTCCAGCGGGTAATACCACGGAACTTCATCCGGACGCTCAGCGAGGTCTTCCTCGTGTTCAACCTCGAATCCAACTTTGCTGAAGGCTTCGCGTGCAGTTTTCAATGGACGCATTTCGGGGATCCCATTGCCGATCTCCAGCTGGTGTGCAAGCTCCTTGTGCGAGGGAATCGATGGGTCCCAAGCATCAGTCATGCACCACTCGTAGACACCGAACTGCGGTTCAATAAGCCACTGCCACAGGCGAGTACGAAAATACGCGTACCACTCCTCCGGGCTTGAGAACCTTTTTGATTTCACCATAGATACCTTCCCACGAAGGAGCGTGGCACGTTGCTTCAATGGCGTACACTAGTCCCGTTTTAGCGACAAACACGTCACAGAATAAAAAAATACGCGTACCAGCATCGAACGAATTCTCGCCAAATATCTCTGCCAATTTCATGAAGTCACCTCTAACATAAGATACTTGCTTCTCGAGTCCAGCACGTTTGGTGTATCGTCTTGCACGCTGAACTTGGAACTCGTTGTTGTTCACACCAACAATGTTGACATCGGCGAACGTGGCAATCTCGCGTGCAGGACCACCTACACCACATCCAACGTCAAGCACACGCATGCCGGGTCGCAACTGCATCTGCGCCGCAAGATAGTGCTCGTGACGAGCAAGCGACTGGTAAAAGCCCTCTCCTTTGTAGAAACGGGAAAAGTGAAAAGATGAGCCCCAGGCGTACTCGTATACTTGGGTAGCACCGTCATAGTAGCCTAGAAACCCAAGGGAATTGAGTACGGGAAGAAGGAGAAAGGGTGGGAACTAACCGTTGACGACATCTGTGTAGCTACCGATGCGGTTTTGGTTGTTTGTGTCACTTTCCCTGTTAGGATCCTTGTCCCAGAACTTGGTGTAGTTGTCTATCCGTTTTTCGACGCGTCCATCAACTGGTGCGACAGGTTCCGCCAGCATGATCTGGTAGTGGTCAACAAGTTATCGAAAGAATGATTGAAGAACTAACTCACAGTGGGGTGTATTGAGAAAGGTAAAGGATGGACGAGTGACGAAGGAAAGGAGGGAGTGGGACGAGAGTCTTTTCGCAGCTTTTTTCCATTTAAATGGTGTACCCAGAAATCAGGTCATACTGGTTAAATTAGAGGTCACGTGGCAGAGATGTGAAAAATAGAATAAATAAAAAACTTTGGGCTGGAACATGCGTTTCTTCCGTTGTTTCGAGCAAGGCCAGGGTTGCAATCCCCACAAGGTATAAGCTGCGTCGCCCAAGTTCAACAAAGCTCCTTATTGGAAAACATTTCGCCACACCGCCTAAGATTATGATTTCGAAACTGGTTCTCTGCGGACTCCGAATGGCCTCAAGCACGAAGGTGACATAATTATCACTACGAAACAGGTACATGCTGGTACTTGTACCACCATATTTTTTTCCCAAGCCCATGAAGACGTACTGTACATCGATTGACGCTTAGTCATAGCGACGGACTCAGACTCTGGTCGAACGTGTAATACCGTTTTTCCCGAAAATCAGACCACACGAAAATTAAACGAACCATTTTCTTTCAAAACACCGATCAATGCCATTTCTAGAAGTAATATTTAGACTGTTTGACCGGATCACCTGATCATCGTCATCCAACGGAAGATATTGCAGCACTGAGTCGTACTATAAAGTACGAAGTCGACTGTTTGCTCGGATCCATATAGGTTTGCAATGCTCGACGATCGTCGATGTAGGAAGCCTCTAAAAGCACAATACAAAAGGGATCCTGGGATACTGTTCTTTTGACAAGGACAGGCTCGCGTGAACCCCGCACCAAATAAAGAAAAAACAAACGGATCGCACCGGAATCGTACGACCGATGAACTGTCCAAGGGAAATCAGAAGTAACCCTATTGGTCGGCTACGTAACGGTAACGTCATTCTGATGGAGACGCCGTCGTCGCTTTATCTCCATGACATGAGAAGGGCAACGTGGCCCTCGGTTCTATTAAGACATGATCCGATTCTTTGCTACACATGTTGTATGGTCCATTTTAACGAGCTCTTGAGCTCGCTTTACTTGAACGCATCGTGCTATTCTCATCCTGCCTGGCGGTCTTTATGCACGTCGGTTGCTTTCAATTATCGTCGATTCGGAAATCACTAAGACAGTCTTCTGGAATCTTATGCCGTATGCCGAGATATCTGCACAATTTATCCTACCGCGATTTTTTATGTAAGGCCACCCGCGCTTTTTCATGGCCACCTCAATTTTTTTTTCATGGCCATGATCGCATTTTTTCGGGGGGCTACCTCTTTCCAAAAAAAAATGGCGATCACATTTTTTTAAATGACGGCGCAAATTTCTTTAGAGGGAGTCCTGTATAGTTCACTCGTGTTACAGTGTGTATATAGTTAATGTGCTTAAAGTAAGTAAGCTGGAATGATATATTGGCCAATATACATAGCTACACTACTGGAAGCCCACCGCGGCCAACGGCGGGAAACACCGAGACGGGCGGGCACACAGAACAGGACCACGCTCTACACGGGAGACTACGAGGTACGGGGACAAGATCGACTGCCTATCTCTATGGTGGGCGACGAGCATATATACCTATCGTGCACGTGATGAATGCCAATCGGTAAGCCAATGAGCTTACAACTACCTAACGATTATCTGCCGCCGCCATCTTACCGCCCTCATCTGCGCTCTCTCCGCTATTACCATCGTCAATGTAGTTGTGACCAGGCGCCATTGCATTATCGGTGCACTCATCATCATCATCACGGAGCGCATGCTGCTGTTGCCAGGGGTGAGCGGACAAGGAGGTGAGAGAGTAGGGGACTCACCAGCACTTAGGGAATAGCACGGGCTCCTTTTGACTGTACCCGTAGCCGTACCTACCAAAAACCCGAACCCATGCTCATACCCATGGCGGATTTACCCATGGGTACCGCCCGCCTTCGTCGTCGCTGTGTGGTGTGGGGGCGCCATTGCGTTCTCTGCACCTTCGTCGCCATCGTCGTCTTGAAGGATGTCGGGGCTCGGGGGCGACATTGCATTCGTGGCACCGCGTTGTCGTCGGCCGTGTGGTGCTGGGTGCGCCATTGTGTTGCCTGCATCCTCGTTGTCGTCGGATGGATGTGGGGTCGGGAACGCCAATGCGTTTGTGACGCTGCGTCGACGTCATCGTCGGCCTTGAGGTGTTGGGCGCACCATTGCATTGCCTGCGCTTTTGTCGTCGTCGTCGTCGGCCGCGTGGTATTGGGCGCGTCATTGTGTTTGCTGCGCCTTCGTTGGTTTGTGACGCTGCGTCGTCAGCCTTGAGGTGCTGTGCGCGCCGTTGTGTTGCCTGCACCCTTGTCGTCGTCGTCATCGGCTGCGTGGCGTAGGGCATGTCGTTGCGTTTCCTGCGCCCTCGTCGTCTTCTGGACGGATGTCGGGTGGGGGCGCCAATGCGTTTGTGACGCCATGTCGCCATCGTCGTCGGCCGTGAGGTGTCGGGTGCACCCGTTGCGTCACCTGCGCCCTCGTCGCCGATACCTGCGCATAGTGAGTGGGGGGTGAGTGGAATGGTCAAAGGCGGGTGTGGGACTCACCTGCATTACCGTCTGGTTGTTGATCGGCGAGCAGGGCACGGACGCCGGTAAGTACTGAGTACTGAGTGCCGGTTTTGTCACGGGTCACAAAGCGTGACCCGCTCGGCAGGTGACCATAAAAAAAATTGAGGTGGCCATTAAAAAAAAAGTGCGGTGGGATTAATTGTGCATATCTCGGCGTAGTCATCAACAAAGTGGCTTAGTCAGAAAGTTGCCCACCACTTTACTCTACAGTGACGATCAACTCGAACTCGGACAATGCTGCGGTTGCTGTTTCAAACTTCCGCAAGTATCGATAGTTCGTCAACATACGCACTCTAACTTCCGTTCATACAGCCCTCGCCCACCCGTAATGCAGCTTCCCACGGCCTAAGGAATTCTACTGTATTTCGCCGACTTCTTTCACAAGAAGTTCGTACAAAAATTCAAGCTGCCGTCGAGGAGTCACCCGTTGTGGTTTTTATGAAGGGAAACCGTCAAGTACCGCAATGCGGCTTTTCGCGTGCAGCCATCCAAGTCCTGCAAATTCAAGGCGTGCCTGAAGAGAAACTCAGAACTTATGACGTTTTGGAGGACTCGGAACTCAGGAGCAGTATAAAGGCGTTCTCGTGAGTCATGCTCCATTGAATACGTTAAGTCGTCGTCTTGATCCACATCTTTGTCCCAGGGATTGGCCAACTATCCCGCAGATATTCGTGAACGGTGACTTCGTTGGTGGTTGTGACATCCTTCTTGGAAGTGTGTCTTCTCGACTGCACTGATTCGAAACGTCGATCGAGCTGATATCTCCATAGTGCACCAATCTGGGGAGCTGGAGTCGTTCCTCATGAAACATGATATCATCCCGAAAATTCCCGCTGAATCTTCGGAGCCATCCTCGTGATACGATACTTGTTCCTCAGCCCCAGCATCCATTTTAAGTCGCACAGTAGAGGATTCACGGTGGACGTCGACGAATTTCTGAAAAAGCTATTCAAGGACACCGTGACACAATAATATGTTGTGCTATATAAACTGCTGAATTTCATAGTAGTATTGATACTGCTACCCTGATGAGCGCCATCGAATGCTATACAAATACCCTTTTGCGGGTAATACGATTTTTAGAATCACCTGATCGCTTTCCACACCCTTCGGTCCGCTCAAGTGGAGTGAGACATTTTCAGCCAATCGGCTTCTGGGCATAATACTGCAACCGATATCAAAAATGGAGTGCTGTGGATACGCAACGGCACCCCCACAGTCAAGGGCGCTGAAGGCCCTGCCGGAGCTTAACTCGGCTCTGCTTCGAACAACCTCTTTCTTGCACGTACTGTTGCTATCGCTGCCCAGACTGACCAAGAAATGCAGAGCAAGCGTGCTGATTCCGGAGCTCAGTCACCTTCAACAGACGAACTTACTGGGTATCACGAAGACGATCCACTGATTCCCGCGAATCCCGACACCGCAGAGAAGAGATTGCTTCGCAAGCTCGATCGAAGAATTTTACCCATAACTTGTGTTCTGTACCTCTTTGCCTGTAAGTTTTTTGAACATCCTCCCGGCGGTGCCGGTGGCATGGTGGCATGGTGTCTAACCTTTCACGTCTCGAGACCTCGATCGATCCAACCTTGGGAACGCACGCCTTCAAGGCTTGCCTGAAGACGTACTTGGAGGAGATCCTACAGGAGTGCTCTTTGATTGGCTAGTGGCCATCTTTTTTATACCTTACGTCAGTTTCCTGCCACCCCCCATCGCCATTATTCGCTTGCTCACACCTCGGCGGTTTAGATTCTGTGCCAAGTACCATGGACTATATTATCCAAGTATTATAATCCTCGGACGTGGATCGGTTGCTCAGCCATTTTATGGGGATTGTGCTCCACGTTGATGGTGAGTAGGAAGTCACCCGTTCGGGGTTCTTGCTCTGACTTTCTACCCATAGGCGGTCGCGAGCGACTTTGACGATTTGCTCATCGCACGATTGGGTCTCGGCGTCTTCGAAGCAGCGTTTGGACCTTCGGTCGTATTGTATTTTTGTATGATTGCCATTACTACTTATCAAAGGCACTCCGCTGACATTGTTTCCCATTCAAGCATTCTACTATACCAAAGCCGAATACGGCACACGGATCGCTTCTTGGTTTGGATTTGCCGCTGTTGCTGGTGCATTTGGTGGCCTGCTTGCTTATGGCATCCAGCATGTCAAGATATCCATTGCCAACTGGAGATTGTTGTTCCTCTTTGAGGTAGGTCCTAGGCACGGTCCCTGTCGGCATTCGATCACTCACAAATGGATGGCAGGGCATTCCAACAGTGCTGATGGGAGTGCTTTGCTTGTTTTTCTTACCGGGGAGACCTGAGTCGACTGAATTTTTGACACATGCGGAGCGAAAGTTGGCCGTGGAGCGCATGAACAGGGGCACGGGTGGTGACATTGGCGCTGTGGTCAACAAAAGTACAAATTCCGGTTCTCCCAGACCATCTCCATTGACATGTGAATTCTAGAGCACGTCGTGGATGCATTCTTAGACTGGAGGGCAAGTTTCGTTCTATTGTTTTCTCAATGTCCTTTGGTTGATCCCGGTTCCAGATTTACGTTGCTGGAATCATGTATTTCGGACTCAACTGCGCTCTTGGTTCCTTGTCGGCTTTTTTACCCACTATTATTGAAACAATGGGTCATTGTAAGTCGTCTTCGGTATGTCTCGGAGTAATATGGACAATGACCATTGCACCCTTTCCAGCGCCCGCGCTATCGCAACTCATGACTGTTCCTCCTTATGCGGTCGCAGGTTTGATCCTGATCATCGCGTCGTATACTTCGGATAGAATCCAGAGTCGGGGGCTCTTGGTCGTTGCTGGATGTACCTTGGGGGGAATCGGTTACATGTCCGTCTCCTCGCCATCTGGTCCACGCGTCTCTCACCTCCCAGAAAACTAGGATCCTGTTGGTTGTTTCGCATGTGCACATTCATGTCCGATACCTCGCCACGTTTTGCATCGCTACAGGTACATATGCTAGTCTGGGACTCATCCTTGCGTGGTGTAAGTTCATCGTGTTCCTATGACGACTCACGATTTTAATGAGCTTTTTCCATAGTTACGCACAATCTGGGATCAGAGACGAAGCGGGCGGCCGGCATGCCCCTATTCGGTGCGATTGGGCAAATGGGAAGTATTTTGGGGTCGCACTTGTACCCCCTTACCGAGGGACCAACTTATTTGTGCGTGGAGGATGACATCTCGGATCCATCGCACGTTGATTGACTGACGGTTTCATTGGTGAACTACCTGGATCGGAAACAGCCGTGGGTTTGGAGGTAAGAAATCATTGCAGTCTACGGGAGAAACTGAGAATGCGAAAACTGATGCGATCGCCCCTTTGATCAGTATCTGGAACCCTCATGTTCTTGGCTGCGCTTTCGGCCTTGATACTCACTGTACGTCGTCACAGAACCTTGCTCTTTGGCGTCTAGTATGTGAGACAGATATCTTTTTTTCTGACCATGCAGATCTCGTACCGATGGGAGAATGCGCGTCGAAACGCTGCGTTTGGTGAACCTGATCCTGATGCGCCAGTGGACACGTCCGAGTCGGCTGACAAGGTGCGTCTCTTCCGTGTACCATCCTTCGATCGTGGATTCCATCTACGCTTGGGTTTAGGCACCAGGATTCCGATACCTACCATAAAGGTTTGAAAGTTTCTATGCGATCAAGAATTGATCGATTCGTTTGACGTTGCCTATTACTATCCGAATTTCAAATACCGTACGACATCACGACGCGGTCACGCAGTGGGTCGAATTAATGTACTCACGTCGAATTAACGAATACCAAGAATGAATGTTTGGACCTTACCATCATGGAATTTCGCATGCGTGCTTTTCCAGATTGGTTAGGTTTGTATGCGGGAGTGTTATCTTGTCGTGAGGGGCGGAACGTCGACCAATCAATCCGAGGGCCGAGCGTACACATTTCGTGATACGAATTACAGGGAGAGCTGGCGTCATAAAGCTTTTGGAGGAAGACTACTCTTGAGAGCGAGTACACGACTAACTGGCAACAGGTCCAACAAGTTTCGGAGTCCGGACACGCCAGAATTTCCGAGACCTTTCCGATAATCGGTCGACGTGCCTCAGCGACTTGGACTCAAACCTGACTCAGAGCGGCGAATACGATGATTACTACGGAAAAATGTTTATCGCCATTCGATTCTTCGAAGGAAGGCTCAAGTTCTCATGGGATATTATGTATCCAATTCCTTGTCACCTTAAGGTATAGATACATAACACTCGCTGAAATTTTAAATGTTCTATCCGTTGGCCGGATTAATTCTGCCACCTATTTGCAACATTAGAACAAGAATCGAGTGAAACTTGATATTTCAATGCCAATTACTCTGTAAGTGAAGTTCAGCTCTGTATGCGCCGAATACCGACGTACTTATTGAGCCATGCCAGATCTGAGGTCTATACTACTTGGTGTTGCATTTGCTCCGACCCTCGTCGTCGTCATCATCGAGCCAGCGTACATGTTTTGGGTTGCCATAAGTGAGCGGATGCCGTTGTCGGTTTCAACGTGTGGTGTTTGAGGTGCCAGGTTGCGTTTCCGCGTTGTCGTCGTCGTTATCGTCGATAACTCGAGGTGGGTGGCACTTGCGTACACCCTCATCTATGTCGAGCTGGTGCCCGCCCGGACACATCTCCGTTGGCCTGTGGTGTCAGGGGCACCTTAGTGCGCGTGTCTTATCATCGTCGAAATCGAACTGGTGTGCACGCCTGGACACTGTCGTCATGCGTTCATCGAGATGGGTGGCATGTACGACACTGTCATCCCCGTCCTCCTCGTTGTCATCGGTGATGTCAAGCCGGCGAATCACAAAACGCAGGTAACGTCTACCACAGGGCAACGCCCTAGAGAACAATAAACGAGGGGGGGAAAGCCGGTGGATGTACCCGTGCACGGCTTTCGCGCAGCTTTGGTCACAAAATCACCTTGTGTACATCTACTTCGATAGGTCATATATCTTCCGCTTGAACCCATCTTTGCGGGTATTCAAATATACCAGACAAGCGACGTTCCTAAGGCAAATGCTTCATTTATTACATACAAGACGGACACTCTACGTACATCTAGAACTACCAAAGCGCATGTAATGTCTACCGTGGGGCAACGCCCCGGCGGACAATAAACCGGGGGGGGGGGGGAAGGGGGGGGAAGAGACGTTCCTACAGGTGTGTATCATCGACTCAAGAATAGGTAAAGGCGTAACTTCTCTGCAACGGTGATGGACCATGAGACATACTATGCAAGTTCTCAGACAATTATGTAAACTTCAGACGGCACCCACCTTGATTATTTTCATCTGGGCCGTTATCCGAAAGTCCAATTGGAGAGCGCTCAGAAAAGAAATCAGTTTGACACTAACTTACATTGAGCCGTCCGGCGGAGAGTACACGTTCTTCCGCTACGTCACCTGCTACGAATTTGGTTTTTTGTGGCGAGAGTCATGCCATCATGGGCTCGGTACTATCATAAGAAGAATACGTAGGACAACACTATTCCATGTTTAACTTTTAGTTGCGCCTTGATTGATACGTGCGCCGCCGGGGCGTTTTTTATTTTTAAAAGAGTCTCAGTGGAACTTAATCGACATATGGAAGTTAGTAGTTCTAGGCTAAAGAGCGGTTGGCGCCGGTATGTATGTAAAGCCATATATAAATGCCCTTTCCAGTAAAACTCTTCTACTCTTTTAAGTTGCCTTATCGGAATGGATATCTTGTACCTCTATTTCACATGCCTCCACCCAACCAGTACAGTGCAAGCACGACCTTTTTCAGATTGGCTCACCTGACCGAAGCCCTATAGTCATTACCAAATGACAACTCACCGAATTTAAATATACTTTAAATGCAGCGTAGTCTGTGAGAGGTCGTCTAGTGACGTACTATTTCCTGTGCGCCCTCACTGCTCGCGGCTGGAACGTAAGTATGTACCAAATTGGACGCGAACCATGCATTAGTCTTATGGCAAGGGGCCTTAGTCTTTCAAAGTTTACGCACGGACTTTGGGTTAAGCTTTAGAACGCGTCATACCCGGCGAATCTGTTTCGAGCAGGACCGTCGGGCATATGGATTGAGTATAAAAGGAGAAGCCGAAGTCGCCCACTAAAGAACGGAAGCGCGGAGGTAGTAAGAACTCGGGAACTTCGGGCGGAATCATTTCCTGGCAGCCGCAAACAAACGAGACTAGCACGTTGAAATTGCCAAAACTTGTTTTGCCAAGGCTGCGGCTCATGTTATGGATAGCTTCCACTGACAGGAAACACCGAACGAGATTTTATGATTTGGACGTTGGTGTCCAGTATGTTTCGTGTGTAGCACAATCCAACCCTCACTGGGGCTATTAATCAACCGGAATGTGTAGTAGCTGTTTACAGCCCCTTTGAGGGGTAGTGCAAGAAAAAAAACTTGCGGAAGTAGCGCCCTCGGAGACGTCTGGGTCATTTTTCCTATCCAGTGTCATATAATTACATAACAGCACGCCGCGTAAGAATCGAAGACATCACGGGAAATACCGCGGACCATGTTTGTAGTTACTCCCCTCAAAACGCGGCACTTGTTTAACTAGCAATGCCGCCGAACCCAAGAGGACCCACCGGTTGGAGAATCTCAACTGTTACATTGTAGGGTCATTCAAGAGATCAAGAAATACCTCTGCGCAGGACGGACGGCCTTGGCTTTGGCTGGCACACTGAGCTCATTGCTTCCTCTACCATCGTGCATTGTTTTTTGGACAGAAAAATCTCGCCGAGTCGTGGTCTTTGCTCGACTTAAAAAACCTGGATACCTTTCAGGAATGGTATGCCGTTCATGAGAAAAGAAGTTCGAGAAGTCGATCTGGTTTTGCGTACAGCGCAGGAGAGAATGCAAGAAAAATTTTATGACTACTTCGGTAAATTTTAAGCCAAGGTACTTATGGGGTATCGTTATCGCATATGGCGTCGACGCGGTATGTCCACTTTGTGTCCCACGTCGAACCACAGACGGCACCACTACATAACTTAACAGTCTCGCAGGTTATCTGGTTTCCGCCGAGCGGGAACTCGCTCATGCAACCAGTCCATTTTAGGATTGTCCCGTGTTGTTGTGCGCCACGGTTCTTCTTCCAAAATGCCTATGGACTATGGATTGTGGGTACCGCAAACCGTCTGGTATTGGTTCAACTTTACTTAAAATTACACGTGTTAAACTATATATTCGACACAATACAACAACGGAGCTAGACGTAGAAGTTAAGGTTAAGGTCCACCAAGAAAATACGCTGAAGGTTGGAGGGCGCATGCACCTACGCCACGAGGCAAGTAGATCATCACATGTATGCTTCCGTATGACCCCACCAGCGGGCGATAAACGATGGTGAAAAAGGGTGAGTAGATTTTGATTCCAAAATATGTTGTACAATAATGCGCGCTTGATAAATGTTGGATTCACCTCATAGAGTCACTGCATACTGGTTAACAAGCCCGACTGGGGCATTCGCGAAACCAGGGGACGCAGCAAGGCACGGCGTCCTTCATTCAGATTTGCATTGTTCCACGTGGGGTGCACGTTATGCGCCCTAATGGGTTTAAAAAATGATGGAAGAACCAGCCCCGCTAGCACTGGCGGCTGCTGTTAACTTTCAAAGAATTTTAAATCTAAACTGCCGATTGGTAAGACCTTCAGGGATAGCAGCAGAAGAGGCGGACGTATTGCTCGCCTCAGGTTCAGCATCGCCTGTGAAAATTTAAACACGTCAGACACATATAAGAGCGACCCTGAGGGAGCAAGTCGCCCACAGCCCCCCTGGATCAGCAGGAAAGAAATGGCATTCGACACACTTGCGCCAACCGCTACAGTAAGAGATATCATCCTGGCACCCGACTCCACTGATCCTCTTTTCAGACCCAAGGCTTACGCACTTGTATCCGGTCACTCCTCGAGCAAGTGGATGTCGCTTACAAGGTCATCCCGTTCGACGAGGACCTATACCAGAAATGCGTCGACGTTGGTATGCGACGAGGTTACATGATGGATGATCTGTTTCTGCGGACGTACTTGCGGACGGGGGTGCTCTATTCAAGAACTACCTTCTCTCATGATCCAGCTCAGATAATATGGGTGGCATTCTTCACAGCTTGTGGCATCTTTGTCGACGACATATTCAACCGGTTTCCGTCATTAATTCCCGACATGCATCTCTTCCATCGCAGACTCGTGAACAGGGAACCACAGGGGCACGCTTATCTGGACACGTTTGCAGACATTCTGCGTTCGTCCTCTGATGTATTTCAGCCTATCTCGTGCCACATGATTATCGCATCGACCATGAGCTTTGTTGGTGCCTGTTTAATCGAGTATGAAACGAAATCGAAGGTGTGCGATTTGTTTCTAAATTCATCATCTATGCTCATCACTGATAACGATCGTAGATCTCAGAAGCTGCACGGGAGTATCCCACATACCGGAGAACCACGAGTGGTGTCTCAGAAGCTTTCGCATACATGGCATTTCCGCAAGATATTCCGCTGGATGAGTACGTTCAGGCAATTCCTACGGTGATACTATACATCAACGATGTCAAGTTCGTATCCGATCGTGCCTGATCGATGCATTGCTCATCAATATTTCAGTGATGTACTCTCCTTTTACAAGGAAGAGCAAGAAGGCGATCAAACCAACCGCGTCTGTATCACAACCAAAGATTCCAAAAAATCGAAGTTGGAAGCATTGGAAGAAATCATGGAGAACGTGGTTGGGTTGTGTAAGAGGATTGAAAGGATATTGGAAGACTCTCCGGAAGCCTCTGACGCGTTCCAGCATTTCAAGGCCACATACATACATTTCCACATCACTGCGGTGAGATACAGACTAAAGGAACTGAATTTAGAGGCAGCGTTCTAGTATCACATGAATTTTATATAGGTTTTGCTACGTACTTTTAATGCATCCTTCACATGCTACTCTCCCTCGAATAAATATGCTTTCGTTTGCCAACCGGTGATAGATCGAAGATGATCGAGATGACAGGGAGCCTGTAGGGTGAACAGTTCGTCGGAAACAGGTCGCATTCCACCTCGGTCATATTGCGGTTCAAGCTGCGTTACCTTACGAAATCTGTACGATCGTTGCGTTGATAGTGTCGTGTTAAACAGCCCCGTCTAAATTCCATCATGATCGAGGGCTACAAGTTTTCACCGTCTTCATTCAATTGGTCATTGTCTCTTCAGTCTTCGATACAAGTCGTTTATCGTGTCGGGCGTGATACCTGGTATCAAGTACCCAGCGGTCTGCACCATCAGCCAATTGATTTTTCCATAGGTCCAAGACATATTCAGAATAGAGAAAGCAATCACCTGACCGAAATCAGTTATAGGGTCGAGATTCTGTTTGAGGAACGAAGTCCGAGTCGTCAATATATGACCCGGAGCCTGGAACGAACTTGCAAAACAAGTTGAATGGGCTATTAGACCACTATGGCTGTTCTGCTCAAAGGGGCGAGTTGAACTCGGTATCCCGGCCCATGGACAAAGATAAGACCGCAGGGTGGTGTGGTGACCGGTATGCGCACGGGCAGACGATATCTTAGCGGGAAAACGGCTCATCAACGAAAGAATGCGACACATATGCACCGTGCAGTGGGAACGTGAGCGCCTGAGCCTGATAACAGTGATGTAACAGCGATATTTTGACATTCGATTTTCCACAGCAATACATCAGTGGACTTCGGCCGAGTCATTCGGTGAGAGCAGGGGAACCGCAGGGGAACGACAAAGTCAGTCTAGACCGACGAAAGTGGTCAGATGCGCCGGCTCGAGGAGGAGAGCATAGGGCCCCTTGCGGTCACTGCTGGTTATCTAACCAATCGGGAACCTCCCCCATTCCCTCCCCCATTCCCTCCCCCATTCCCTCCCCCATTCCCTCCCTCGTTCTCCCATTTAAGCAACCAGCGTTGCGGAGGGTCATCGCGATTGCGATTTACTTCCTCCGTCTAGTGCTGCTGGTAGTTCCCTAAACGCCTCTGAGGTAGGCTGGCGGTCGGGGTAGCGGTGCCCCCTGACGAGAGCTTTCGCAGGCTCGAAACCGGTGCCTAGGAGTCCCGCTCCCCTTTCCTGTTCACTCCTGTCCTGTTCTTTGCCCCACTAAGAAATCTGTCACCGCCGAAGGAATCGCCTCTCTCTTTTTCCATAAAGTATTCAAAATTTACTTATTGCTAAGTAGACACGAGAATGTCCAAGTAGATCCCTCTACTTAAAAATTACTTATTCATTACCTCAGTCCCTCTCTCGTACACTGACTAACAACTAGGTAAGTAACGAATGTATTAATGTGAGGACAGTTTCCATTCCTCGGTAGAAGCCCCTGTGTAATGCGCTCGATACTAATCCGGAGTTTGAAACATAACGGAGTTTGAACACCTACGGAGGTTGAAATCCGCGGCAATTCGGCGCGCACCAATTCATTTTATTTATTTTTTGCCCTGGCCCATGCACCAATGCCGAGTCAGTACTCTAGATAGTCCATTTGTTAGACGACGGACGCTGACGTGCTACGTATGGACTCAACAAAAGATGAGAAAGAAAATGGAAATGTTGTTCCAACTGAACTGATATTCCGAATTTGCATGACCATCCCACCACCATCGGCGTCGTCAATTGCCTACCGTGAATCCATCGCCCGTCTTCTCACACCTCTGCGTCGCATCCGCCCTACCGTTCCATATTACAAACTTGCCGCGCACCGCATACCAACCTTATGGACACTCTACAGAGGTCTCCAGAGGCATGCCGAGCGCGAAAACGTGAGATGGGTGTACCATACGTTTCCTGTACACGGGCTAACACGGGATCTCAGCTGAAATGGCGAATACGCACCCTCTTTGAAGCGAAGAGGCACACGATCCAGGCGCATGCTGCGAAAGCACAGCTCGAGCGGGCGTACCAGGAATGCATCGCTTTTGTATGTTCGGCGACATAACTCTTATGACTCTTTCATAGTGGCTCGACGTGTTCATCCGCGCAAAACAGGGTGATACGCGTCTCCGGGCTGTTCTCGACAGATACGACCGCATGATTGGCAGCAAGCGCGAGAGGAGGCAGTTTGGTCGGCTTGTGAGGGAGGCCTTGGTGTGTTCGCTTTTTTCCTACTCTATAAACTATTGAATATCAACATTTAACTTATACCATTCTAATATGTTTATGCAGGATGAACAGGTACGCATACGCACGCGCACCATCTTCAAGGGCTCTTTCGTTCGCCCAACGTTTCAAAATAA
Organism: Austroboletus novae-zelandiae; assembly: GCA_038090275.1. Classification (NCBI taxonomy): domain Eukaryota; kingdom Fungi; phylum Basidiomycota; class Agaricomycetes; order Boletales; family Boletaceae; genus Austroboletus; species Austroboletus novae-zelandiae. The sequence continues at coordinate 11,284 of JBBPML010000291.1, read as the reverse complement.
GCTCCTCCCGCAGCTGGTCCCTCAACCACTTGGCATCTCATGTATGATCCATAAGCGGCGTCTTAACAGGGAGCGCCGGTATGAACACTCCGCACAACTGATGGAATGGAGCAAGGATCTTCAGATGGAGATCGCGTTTGAGAGGCATCTACGTCGTTTCGGAGAGCAGTTCAAACCTGCGTTCAGCGATGACCCAGATGCGTGGTGTACGTATTCCAACCTAAGCTTTCGAATTTTTGGTTATGCGAGACGATGCAGTGCAACCGTTGCAAGACAAGTTGCGAATTATGCAAAAGGCGAACAACAGGGACTTTGAACGCTTGTATTTGGACTACCCGTCACCACTCCTCCTTCGTGGTTTGCGCGCACGTCGACAAAAAATTGGTTACAAAACACGCTTATATGCGCGCGAGCGGGCGGGGGAATTGTTTCCAACTACACTTGCGCGCATGTGTCAGGGCCCGCCTGCACATGTACTCGCCAAGATGACGCCCGAGGAGCGGCAGGCGGACAAGATTGTGAGGGGACCGGGCGAAGCGGGTTATACGGCGGCGGTAAAGATGAGTATGGGTAGGAAACTGAAAGATGGTAAGTCGTGGAAGATGGAGGACGTGACAGACGAGTCGGAGAGTCTCGAGAGAATGGAGGAAGTGATAAGGGAGGAAAATCAGCGACGGCGGTCAGCGAGCATGATCAGGTGAAGAAGTTTTTGAAGAGGTGTGTGCTTCACATTGACACAGGGTTCGATCCCTGTGTTCATTTCGTTATGTGCCTCAAGCTCACGCCCCATGTGTAGAACTCTCCGCTGTGGCGATAAGTATACTGTAAATGTGGACCATCTAGTTTTGGTGACCTCTGCGGTGGCGTATAATCGTGGTTTCATGTACCAACAAAGTCCGACATGGGTCTAGGGTATCACAAGCACTGGCGATCTTGAGGACGTCGTTGGGCCAGTTACCCAAAATCGACTGATTAATGGCTGGAATTGCTAAGTGTGTCAGCGGCATCACTGTCGGTCGACAAGAGTTGCGATGTCACATCAATGGTGGCAGCATGAGAGTCGACGGGAACAAAGTAGAAGATGACTCGATTCCCATTCTGCTATTCTCTGGTCGTCACAACAAACAAACTCGACATAGGAATCATGGGATCTGTCAGTACATGGGTTCCCGTACGGAGTCGCATGCGATAAAGGAAGCTGTACCCAGCTAAGACAGCGGCAGTCATTTCACAGTCAGCAATGTCTCCGTGCATGCCACCTACTTAGTGGAATAGCGTAAATGATGTCAGTGTTCATCTAGTAGAGATGCAAGGTGAGGACGCCGGTCTTTACATGCCGCCCCCAAAATTCCAATATGATTGATTCGAGTTGAGTTAGCGTATCTGCGACATATCCGAGAAAGGAAACTTGCAACTTCGGGTGCTGAAGCTTTCGCATCGGCGAGCTATCATCCATGGCGTCTCTCATTGCCATCCTCGACCTCAAAGGAAAGCCACTCATTCAGCGGTCGTATAGGGACGATGTTTCTCCGTCGTTCATCGAGCGCTTCCTCCCACTCGTTCTCGAGATTGAAGAAGACGGCCAACAAGTGACACCCTGTTTCTCGAGCCAGGGCATCAACTACATGCACATTCGACATTCAAATCTATATCGTGAGCGGCTTTTCACGTTTCACTGGCATACCAATGTTCATCTGTCCATACAAGTCCTTGCATTGTCGAAGCGAAACTCCAACGCAGCCGAGATCATCATGTTCTTGCATAGATTGACGCAAGTCCTCGTTGAATACTTCAAGGAACTCGAAGAGGAGTCGATACGAGACAATTTCGTGATCATCTACGAGCTCATGGACGAGATGATGGATTTCGGATACCCGCAGACGACGGAAAGCAAGATTTTGCAAGAGTGCGTGTACAATGTGCCACCTGTGGGCTCACCGCTGACGTTTGCTCTACGAATGACAGATACATCACGCAAGAATCCCACAAGCTCGAAATTCAGGTTCGACCACCTATGGCGGTTACGAACGCTGTCTCTTGGCGAACAGAAGGTATCCGATATCGCAAGAACGAGGTATTCCTAGATGTCATCGAGAGTGTCAATCTCCTTGTGCGTTCTTTTTATCCCACATATACAACAAGCTGTCTTACTTCATGTTATCATGATGCGTCCATATGCTCTTGTTAGGTGAATTCCAATGGCAATGTCGTACGCTCTGAGATTTTAGGCGCAGTAAAGATGAAATGCTACTTGTCCGGAATGCCAGAACTAAGGCTGGGCCTCAACGATAAAGTCATGTTTGAGAGTATGGGCCGCAGTACGTATTTCCGACTTTACTTCCCATTCCTTGCCTTACCACGTATTTCTTTCCAGCTTCTCGGGGGAAGGCTATCGAAATGGAAGATGTCAAGTTCCACCAATGTGTTCGCCTCTCCCGTTTCGAGAATGACCGCACAATATCCTTCATACCACCTGACGGCGAATTTGAGCTCATGTCCTACCGACTCTCCACACCAGTAAAGCCACTCATCTGGGTTGAGGCCGCCGTAGAGAGTCATCGGGGATCGAGGGTGGAGTATATCGTGAAGTGTAAGGCGCAATTCAAAAGGCGAAGTACGGCGAACAATGTGGAAATATGGGTGCCTGTACCCGATGATGCGGATACCCCCAAATTCAGAGTAAGCATCGTGTCCTGTTGGAGCTTTCGAGCGGAAAGACGTGATGTGCTAACCATTGTCCCTGGAAATACCTCAGGCAGCGACGGGGAGCGTGCAGTACGCGCCAGACAAATCTGCCTTTGTGTGGAAGATCAAGCAGCTTGGTGGTGGTCGCGAATACCTCATGAGAGCCCACTTTGGCCTTCCAAGTGTCAAGAGTGGTACGACCATCCAGATTGAAGTGAATTTGGGCCTCACTCTCCCTGACTTGCAGATATCGAGCCACCTACACGACCACCGCTGACGGTCAAGTTCGAGATTCCCTATTTTACCGTATCGGGCATACAAGTACGGTACTTGAAGATTGTTGAAAAGAGCGGGTATCAGGCGTTACCTTGGGTGAGATATATCACCCAGAATGGAGATGACTATAGGTGCGCTTCCGTAAAGCCAGCATATTTAACCTTCTCGTTCATTGACTGTGATCGTTCTGCCTAGCCTTCGGACAGCACAAGAGAAGGAAAGTATGCCAGCTGATCAGGTCATATAGTCCCATCAGCGCAGTGACGATGTAATAGAAGACGAATACACTCGGTGTAAATGTATCACTGTACTGCTGTGATTTGCATCGGCAATAAAAAAAGAACCGCTTAGATATTTCTCGGCACATCGGGAAGGAGCCTGAGGAAAGCAAGGTAATGAACCGAAAAAACGCGGGTCTCTTTATTCCATTGTAAAATTCCACGACCCCTGGATCCCTGATTGGCTGCATTTTCATCAAATGTGTGGATTTCCTAACTCACTGAACAGTAGTATGTATAGGGAGAGGAGAAAGGAATGAGAAATAAAGGAAAATGGCCTTTGCAGCATGCGCATGAACGTTAGGGAAGATTGTACCCTGATGCTATGATACGCCCAGAGATGGTCTTGTATCATTTTCTTCCTCGGAAGGTCCTGGCCGCTGTCAAACCGTAATGCGTATACTGTATACAAATACGGTGACTGGCCTGTTGGCAAGCCATCTGTACGGGTTTAAACCGAAAGTAGCATGACCAGGGATCGTTGGACGTCTTCCTTGTCCATGAAGAATGCTGCAAAACAGCTGAGATGGAATTGTGGGTAGTAACCTATAACAAATCGGCTATAAGCCTATACGAACCTTTTACGTGTTTTACATTCTTCCAGGCCACCAACCATGGGTGGCGCCCATGTTGTTGCAGTTCAAGAAACCTCTTTGGTACATCTGATCGATCAGAGAAGAAAGTGGTACAATAACAGGCGGTGAGCAACTGATCGTCGAAAAACGTTTTATCACGTTGACTTAAAATTTTGCAGACTTATCGCCCTCCATGCTTGGCTTGTCCTCGTGTACGTTTGAGTTGAGGAGTCCACACCATGCTTACTCTGCTGCGATGTTGCCATAGTCTTATCACATCGTCTACTACCGGTTACGATGGCAGTATGATGAATGGGCTACAGAGTCTCACTCAGTGGGAGTCCGCTTTTCACCACCCTTCTGGTGGAAAACTTGGTCTGCTCAATGCAATCCAGGTATGTACTCTCATGCTTTGGACGCTTGGTTATCGTTGACCAGAAATATGTAGAATATCGGTTCGCTGGCAAGTTACCCCTTCGCCCCATACTTGTCCGATGGCATTGGACGTTGCCGAGCAATCTGGGTTGGTGCGGCTATAATGTGCGTGGCAACCGCCATCCAGACTGCTTCCCAATCTGTTGGAATGTTTATCGGAGCTCGTTTTTTGATCGGCTTTGGTAACGCCTTCGCAGGTAAGTTTCATCATCGATGGATAAAAAATCATGTGCCCTATCTACTTGCAGCCAACGCCGCCCCAATGTTGATCACCGAACTTGCATATCCTCCGTATCGTGCCCCCTTGACAGCCCTTTATCCTTCTCTATGGTATTCGGGCTCTATCATGCACGTATCTTTCCCATCATATTGACTAACTTTCTTACGGCTATCTCTGTTAGTGCCGCATGGACAACGTTTGGCTCGTTCAGGATCAACAATACGTGGGCTTGGCGTTTGCCATCTCTTCTGCAGGGCCTTCCCTCGTTCATCCAGGTGCTATTAGTTTTGCTTGCGCCTGAGTCACCTCGTTGGTTGGTGAGCAAGGGGCGCGAAACTGAAGCTCTCAGAACACTTGCCTATTACCACGCAGATGGCGATGAGTACGCGTTGTTGCCAAAATTTAATACCGATATTGAGATGCTTGCAGACACGACCCAGTTGTGCAATTCGAATTCAAGGAGATCAAAGCTGCCCTTGAGTTTGACCAGAATATCGCTGCCAACGTTGGCTGGAAGTCACTCTTCGCAACACCTGGTAACCGAAAACGCATGCGGATCATCATTGCCACGGGCTTATTTACCCAATGGTCTGGAAATGGCCTCATCTCGTACTACCTGTCCCAAGTATTGTCCCAAGTTGGTATTACCGATGCGAGTACCCAACTTCTCATCAACAGCATCCTCCAGATTTGGAATCTTATCTCTGCCTTATACGCCGCATACTCGGTTGAACGTCATGGACGTCGGTCTCTCATCCTCACCTCTGCTTTTGGGATGTTGTTGACGTACATGGCGCAAGCGATCTGCTTTGCGGAATACGCGCAGCACGGAACGCGCGCGGCAGGACATACCGTTATTGTATTCGTCTTTCTTTTTGCTTCAGCGTACAACCTCACGTTCACGCCGCTCGCCATTTCATACACGGTCGAGATCTTGCCATTCAACCTTCGTGCTAAGGGTCTCTGTCTCTTCAACTTCGTGACCTCAGTCGCGCTCATCTTCAACCAATATGTGAACCCGATAGCGTTGAATGCTCTGGGATGGAAGTACTACGTACGTTCCTCGCCTTGGAACGTTTGACGTCAAATGACACACTCTGTCAGATCGTTTATGTGTGCTGGATCGCCTGCGAGTTTGTCTTTTTGTGGTTCTTTGTGGTCGAGACCAAGAACCGGACACTTGAAGAGACCGCGGCGCTCTTCGACGGTGAAGATGCGGTCAATCATATAACGCACAATGCAGCGGGGAATGAGACCCACGAGAATGAATCGCTCGGAAAACCCTCTTTAGGTCACGAGAAAGCTTGAGTTGATATTCTTGACGACAATTTTGAATTGAACGTGGTGGGGAACACGTGTACCGTTTATGATTCCATTGTATTTTAGTTGTCGTGCTTTCAGTTTGTAAATACAATCCTCGATCTGCATGTTAGACTGTCTTTCGTGTGCTTTGGACGCGGTAATTGTCAAGCTAGGTCCAATGCTCGAGAGCCGCTAGGGAACTTGATGTTAGTGCCTCTAGTACATATGTGCGTGACCCAGATAGTGTCCAAGGTATATGATTCACAGAATTTCTAGTTCTGTCACTGCTTCATTCCAAGGAAGAACTTTGGGGACCCAGCCTCATAAAACGAACATCTTCCAATGACCAATGCGGATGTATGATCACTGTCAATTCCATGTAGGGGATGCTATTCACACATGGGTCTTGAAGCTTAAAGCTTGTGGCCTTGAGGCCGACGAATTGTCCGGGAAAGCTGAGAGTGATCAAACCATAATGGAAGGGAAAGCGTTTCACGGAAGTGTATATATGCGCCGATTGTGCAAGGACCTCGATATTATCGCGACGCTGGGCATTGTGACTGATGGTCTGGTAACTGATACCGACAATTCACCTGCTGAAAATGGGAAGACTGTCGGTCATATATAAGCAAGCACACGAACATCGATGACATCGATCCGCTCATCCACTCCTGTGCCAAGCACAAAAAGGATGCCTAATCGCACACAAGGGTATGTTCGAGTAGTCACGCACGTCGCACGTGCTGACTGCAACGCATACTACATAGCAAAACATATGTACCTTTGCTCATAGCGTCAGTTGTTAACATGTCCCACACGCCCTAGGAAGTCCAACGAATGTGAGCCACCCCGTATTACAAAGAGCATCATCAAGCTTACCGTAAGATCACTGTCAACTCATTGCAGAGATGCTATACACGTGCAGACCGGAAGTTGAGCGTAGAATAAAACAACGAAAACGCTAGCCAAAACGTACAAATACATGGAAGAGTGCTCACTGATGCGAGACGCAGACACTTGCTAGAGCAATCCTATCTTGAAAACATCTAGTACTTTGCGTCATGGTATGAGTTGCCGTTTTCGTCTATTTTCTCACGGTCGGCATTTCTTTCAATTGTTCTCCATTGAACTCGGTGATACTTTGGTACGTTCTTTCATCAAATCAAATATGCCCGGGCTTGAAAATTGGAAAGAGTACAGACGATGCCAAGGTGTCAAATGTATGCTGCTCGGAGGATGTATGTACATTGAACCAGCTTCCCAGATACTGGCACATTGAATTCCGAGACACAAGGTATGTGACTAAGTTAATTTTTATGTGCTCAAACAATCACTAACTTGGTGGTAGTGTCTCCTCACTGATGATCTTCAGGGTTCAGTGGCTTTAGACCATCCATATTGCAGTTCTGAGGCCTGAACTTTAGTTTTGGCTTTTTGACGACTTCCTCTTGCATGTATGTGCTTTCCACAATTTCTCGTCTCTCATGCTCATGTACATTTTGTCCAGGAACTGTTATCACTTAATATCTATTTATTTCCTGTGCGCATCTAGGATGGATTGTTTTAGTGAAGCCATTTCATGATGACAAACTCCACAATTTGAGCTCCAGCATTTGTGTGCTCTGCAATGGAATATTTATCACTCATATATTCACATCCAAGTCAGCAATTCTTTGCATGTGCTATGCTATTGCATGGGGTTACTGATATTGACATTGACATGCCAGACACATTTGTCTGATGTATGGGTCAAGCGGCAGTTTTCAATATTATATGGTACATTCATTCGGTCACATATCCAATTCTGTATTTTTCTTCATGTATCATTTAAATATAGGTGCAGACACTCCCCATCTATGTGAGCCATCCCCTTTCGTAACAAGATAGCCTATCAGATTTCAACCCACTGATCAGCTGATTGCAGACCCTATCTTCTGATCATGCTGCCTTACCTTTTCATATATATATTTTCCTGCAAAAACCAGAAGATTGAGCCAAACCAAGGCAGGAGTACATGGCAAATGACCTTATCCTTGTTGCTTATGATGACACTCATTGATAGTCATGTGCACCTAACTTACCTATCAGCGGTTTCTCCTTCTAAACATATAAAAGTTTCAAGATTATTTTGAGACATAATCCATCGTGATCCACAAGTGACCTCGTTCTCACTACCATGGCATTCAAGTTTGCTCTTTTTGCTAGCCTTTTGCTTGCCTCTGTGGCTTTTTCTGCTTCTTCATCTTGTCTCGAGGCTTGTCTTGTACGCCGTCGCAAGAATTGCCAATCTGTACCTCTTAATTGCATCAAGGCACCTGCTGGCAACACTTCCAATGTGGATTATAGTTTCAACTGGGCTGGTGCCATCTGGGAAGAGAGTAGCATTTGTCTTGCCCACATGATCCACAGATATGGTTGTATCTCATCACTGTTGTCCAACAGGGCTCTTTTATCAGCATCACTGACACCTTCACCATCATTACTCCTTCTAGTTCTAGTGGCAGTGAGGCTTCTGCCTGAGTTGGCATTGACAGAGACACATGCAAAAATGCCATCCTTCAGACTGGTGTTGATTTCACTGTTGATGGTGATGAGACTGCCTCATATGATGGTAATTGAGCTTCAATCTTACCAATTCTTCATTGTTTCACATTCATGGAATAGCTTGGTATGAATGGTACCCTGATTATGCCTATGATTTTTCTGGCATCACCATCAATGCTGGTGATGTCATCCAGGCCACTGTTACTGCATTCTCTACAATGTCAGGGATTACTGTCATCGAGAACCTGATGAATGGCCAGACGGTCACCCTGAACCTCAGCTCGTCATCTGCTCTCTGTGAGCAGAACACAGAGTGGATTGTGGAGGACTTTGGGGAGGGTAGCAGCTTCATGTCCTTTGCAAACTTTGGCACTGTGACTTTTTCAAGTGTGAGCATGTTGGGTCAGGGTGGCATGTACATGCCCTCCGGCACTATGCTCATGGATATCAAGCAGAACAACCAGGTTTTTACGTCTATTTCTATTAGTGGGCCGAGTATCACTGATGTACATCTAATAAAGTAGATCAGTGGGCATGCGAATGCTGAGTGCATGGTGCTCACAAGTACCTGTATTGTGTTTATGTTTTATTTCATTTATATGAATGGCTGAATATTGTTACAATCACCCATTTCACCTAACTTAATTCCTGCCACTTGGCTGGGTCGAACTCATGACCTACTGCATATGATAACTTATTCCCACACCAAAGGGGAAAGGACTTGTCCTCAAAGTCATCGTTAACTTATCATGTGACTGCTTACATCAGCGGCCTAGACTCGGTCACATGATCACATCAGGTGACACATCACATGCTCAAGGGCTAGGCCCTTATCTCCTTATCTATGACATCATACCCTATGCTCAACACATGTTTCACATGTGGCTTCTATCTTGCCTCATGGTGCAAGGCTATGCTTAATCTCCGCTATGCTTCTCTCTTATCAGTCTATAGCATATCTAACTCTTATCATATTCACACAGCTTCTTATCTAACCAATGGGATGTGTTCCCTTATATAGTAGTTTAACCTAACATGTACAAACAGTAGAATAGTATATAAACCCCCAAGTCTCAAGGCTGGATCCCCAGCTTTGAAGACTTGGTGATTTCCTCTCATAGTCTGAAGTCCTTTGATAGACCAAGAGTCTAATTCCTTCATCCTATTTACATAAGCTCTATTAGAGTGTTTCAAATATTGACACTCGGATGTGAATTTTTGCATTAACTGAACAGAATTAGTGTGACCCTCAAATATGAATTGATAGGTAACATTTCTGTTCAGTATCCACCTTTTTTCCTGCTACTTTACAGCTTTGGAGTTGTGCTTAAATATGTTTAGGCATGGCAAAGTCAAGGTTGGATGACACAATGATGCTGTGACATACATATGGGTTGGTGGTTCAATGACAAACCGAACTGACCAGTGCATGCAGCATCTTTTAAAGGCACTCCCTCAAGTTCATTGATCGATCTTCCAGATGTGAGTCATACCACAGTATAATATGCACAAGTTCCATCTCTTGGTATCGCGGGTATCATTGTCGCATTTATATCTGTTTCCAGACTGGAACTAGATGGCGCCAAGACAGTGAGTAATGTGTTGGAACATGAATTATCAAATGCTTGGCTCAAAGATTCCTTAATAAATGAATGACCTAGATCTACTCATGGTGCTCTTGAATCGGCTCACGGTGTGACACACAGATTAGATTTAGAAATAATAGTAAAGAAGATGTGCATTTCCAAAGATGAAATGCGTTGGTTTGGCGTTGCAAGTAAGTTCATTTCAACCTATTAATTTTAATTGTTGACTTTTTCTAGAACTCAAAACGACTGAAGGCAACTATTTACTTACAGTGACCTCCAAAACCCTTTCAATAACTAACCCTAACACAGTGTGTGAAGCGCACCGCAAACATATAGGACAATTACATAATGATTTGCAGAAGAGAAAGATAGTACATACCCTTGGCTACAATATTGCCCCCTACATCATGTGATTTGGTTCAAATGGCATTGAGATACAAGAATTATAAAATGGCATTACCATTGAAAGGGTTTTGAAGCTTTTGAAATGGTACTATCAAATGAATGATAATTACAAATGTTTGGTTGTACAAACAAAGATAAAGTTGTAAACATCATGTCTGAGTTTCAAAAAGTTCACATGCTTCTTGTCTTCTAACCACAACCATGGTTAAATCACTTTCCTCTGCTAAGCAGAAAATTATCCTCTCTATGCTTACTGGTGGTCACTCTGGTGAAGACATCTCTAGAAAAACTGGTGTTAGCCCATCTACCATATCCAGGATTCAGTCTAAAGAGTGTTCTACTCTTCCAAAGTCTACTGGAGGTTGCCCAACCAAGCTTTCCCCTACAAACATTTATCATGCTCAGTATCTCATTACTTCTGGCAGGGCAGAAACTGCTGTCCAGGTTACCCATGTACTCTCCAACCTCATCAATGAACCTCTTTCTGCCACCACAGTTCGTCGCCAGTTGAAGAAAGCTGGTATAAAGGCCATAGTCAAATCCAAACTCCCTCTTCTCTTGGCTAGGCATTGCAAGGCATGTCTAGACTTTGCCCATGCTCATAGGGATTGGACTATAGAGGACTAGAAGAGGGTAGTTTGGTCTGATGAGACCAAAATCAATCACCCAGGGTCAGATGGGTACATATGGGTGTGAAAAAAGCCAGGTGAGGGGCTAAGTGAAAGGTTGGTTTAGGGGACCATTAAGTTTGGAGGAGGTTCCTTGATGATGTGGGGGTGTATGTATGACTTGGGAGGGAGTTGGCTATGCTGCCAAGATTGATGGTAGGATGGATGAAGACTGTTACACTCAGGCGTAGACCCGAGGGACGAGGGGGCGAGGGGACGTTAACGTCGCTATTCAGCTGACGTGGCAAGGGTTTGATAGACGGGCGATCCGCTATCCTCAGCCTCAACGGTATGTCGTGAGCTGTTG